>JZKD02S0090118.1:778970-792663 GCA_000966675.3 Picea glauca | reverse complement strand
AAAAAAAAAAAAAAAAAAAAAATACTGTCGAAGGATTTCAGAATCTAAGTGTAGTTTGAAGTTTCAATCAATAAACTGTGTGATCGGATTATTTACTTACATTTTGACAAAGTCGTCGAATAAAAATAAATTATATATACAATTTAATAATACTGGAGATCATGCCCAACCAACTTCACGAAATATCCTCTGGAATGTCCTACTAATCTTCCTCAGTCTCATTAACTTTACTAACTTATTATTTATTTAATATAAAAACCATTTATTTCTCCAATGTACTTCGAATCTTCCTCCGTTTCATTAACTTACTAACTTATTATTTATTTAATGAAACAACCATTTTTTAGGGAAAAAAAGCATTACGACTCTAGAAGGATTTCAGAATAGCCCAACCTAAACGTTCTACCTTTTTATTTCTTTTCTCGGGATTTTTTCCATTTGTATCTCGAAAATGTTGACTCTATTTATGTATATTTCTCATGCAAGCATGTGGTCACTGTTGGATATAGATTCCCTTCTCACGCGCGGTGTGGGCGAGTCGCAACAGTGCGTTCTCCTAGATCGTGCAGATTGGTGGAGATCGAATTTGTTCCTCTATATTACGGGGAAGATAATCATCTGAGTAATTGCGAGACTGGCTTCCTAGAATCAAAACTATTCTAAAAATCCTTGACCACCACTAAGGAGAAGGAAAATCCAAATTTTTGTAGTAAATTTAATCTGAAGCTAAGCCAGTCCATGACAGATATATTATGAAACCATGGCCTCAAATGATCATCAATTAGAGACATATTTTGATTTATGACTCATGATTCCTGGTTAAAAGCTTAGACTATGGCAACTACAGAAAGTGATTCAACAAAATTATGAAGGATTAGGGCTCTTTGAATTCCCACCAAGGGAGCGAGTTGCCTAGCAGTTGGTATACAATATTGCTGCAAAGTCAACATGTTTTTATAAAAAATTATGCTAGAAGAGGTTGTTGTAATGTTAAATGTAAAAAACAAGAATATTATGGATAATATGCCATTCTTCATTATCCATGTTATGACTTGTGAACCACAAATGTATGTATTAAGAATGACATCATGTATTAGAAATATTAGTGAACCTAGAATTGAAGTACAAGTGCAAGACATGCACACATAAATTCTCTTCATTTCAAGCTCAATTTATGTTTTGAATGATTGAATCCCAATACTTTGTGCATTATGTATAGTTTATCAACCCACAAAATATTTCCCTCATGATGTTTTCGAATGCTACGGAAGGATCCCTCTCGAAGTGACAAGATATGGAAACCTTAGATATTGAGGCTCCCATCAACTCATTCAAACCGAATAGACTCAAGAAAAGGGTCATAACCAAGAAACTCATGGATACCCACTTTGATTCTTGTGTGGATCAAGAACCAAAGTACAAGTGCAAGACATGCACAAGGAAATTATCTTCATTTCAATCTCAATTTATGTTTTGAATGACTGAATCCCAATTTTCCAATTTTATTTTCATCATGTATAGTTTATCAACTGAACGGATTTTTCCCTATTTCCTCGACAAGAAAAAATATTTCAGATAAGTGGAAATATATACATTGGACTGATCCTTAGGAAATTATTCAAATCCTAGAGTGCTTGAAGCCTCAAAGATTCCTCTCTTCGTCCAATAGTTCTGTAAAGCCTCCAGAAACACCATGGTTGTAGGTAATTAATTAAGGCAAAAAATTTAGCCTTTGAATTCTTTCATAAAAGAAAAGATAGAATAATAAGTTACATGCATGTATTCATACATGTACGATTCCAGTGCTTGCTTCTTACTTTTCATGCCCTGCATTTTGGAGAAAATAGAAAAAATCATGGTTTTTGTTGCTCCCTCTGCTTGCCCCGTCTGATGGTAATGACACTGTTCACTATCATCCAAGGACAAAAGGGATGGATGCATTACGTTGGTTTTCCTCCTTATTTCAAGTATGGGATGGATGCATTACATTGGTTGTCCTCCTTATTGCATGTAGCTTCTCCTTCCCCCACTACCAATGTATCAATTCAGTCCAAATTTCATCTTTTCAAGAAATCCACAGAGAAGATTGTCATACTGGGTATTAAATGCCTAAGGACGTTACACATTTCTATATCAATTCAGTCCAAATTTCATCTTTTCAAGAAATCCACAGAGAAGATTGTCATACTAGGTATTAAATGCCTAAGGACGTTACACATTTCTATATGCAACTCGTGTAATGGATCAATTTAAGGGGAAGAATTCCATCGTGGTTGTGACTTTCTAGTTGTGCATTAGAAGGTAAAGGAACAGAACATAGAAAGTAAAGTCTTACAAGTACTTTGTTGTACTAAAAAGGAATCCAATTATTGATCGTTATTACTTTGTAATACGATTGTCTTGTATATGCCTTAGTATCGAACATCTTTTAATTCAAACAATCCACTTTACATAACTCATTGTCTTCACATGTTTGTGACACTGTGATTAGTGGGTCCTTTCTTATTTCTCATGTGAAACCTTAAAATATCTCAACCAATGGCCAACTAACAAAGCTTGAGATAGTTCAGAGTTGTAACTATTACCTTAAAATTTCTCAACCAATCCCCAACAAAGATTGAGATAGTTCAGAAGCATTTTTAATTGAATTGTCACCATTAGTGTTAGATTAGTCACATTTTTTTAATAAAAACAAAAGAAACCATTAGACTTTGTGTTTAACCATATTATTATATTATATTCATTTCATTGATTACTTGATATGTTTAATCTTTTTCAACTTTATCCATGTTTTTGTCAGCTAAGAGTTTTGACAAGTCACTTGAGCAAATGAACGTTGATTCGAAAATGGGTGAAGAAGGAGGAAATAAATACAACTAAATGGCCCTTTGTGCTTTTAGAGCCTACTCTCTAATGTGCACTATTGGTTATACCTTTTAAGAGAGTAATGAAAGACAACCATTACAAAGTTCAATTTTTTTTTGCATTATAAGTAGAAAAAAGAAAATGAAAGACAACTACTAGAAAGTTGCAATTTTTTTTTCATTATAAGTAGAAAAAAGATAACACCATTGGATGACACTAATCTAATTAAAATAGGATATAATGACATCACTCATCTATTTCTGCACATCCAAGAAATTAAAGCAAAACATCAGTAGATTTGTTAAGTTAATTCTTAGTTTATAATTTTGACTTCAAATAAATAATATAATACTTGTAACCTCTTTTAAATCATATATAATAGAGTACTTGTAACCTTTAAATCATATTAAATGTAAGTTATATATTTGTCCCACAAACAAGGGAGTCTCATACACCAATTTGGTGTCTCACTTGGCCATGACCTTAAAAGTAGATTATTAGTAGTATTAGTATTATTACATAAAAATTATATATCCATGCAAATCTTTCTACTATTCCATGTATATATTTCTACTTTGTTCTATTAGAACAAGTACTTTTAATAATAAAACATGGACTTATAATATGAAATGTCAAATAGAAAGTCAATCCAACTAAATGTATCTACACAAATGTGTTTTGATCTAAGTCCAAAAAAAAATGAAAGTACACATGAGTGAGTATTTAGAGTTGAAGCTCCTTGTAATAATTAAAGTACCGCTCTCACCATAATATGTTGCATTAGATAGTAGGAATGTTACATTTTTCTTGGAGTGGTATGTAACTCTTGCTTTCAATACTTACTTCTTACACTAAAACAATAGTTGATATGCAACTTTTAAGTATTTTAAGTTTAATTTATAAGGTCCCATTTTATACCAAGTTATCATAAAGTTCCAATGACAATTGAGATGATGACATTTTAAACACTAAATTGAAAATGGAAAATAATCATTTAAACAACATTTGAAAATAGAAAATAACCATTTAAATAATATTCGTCTCATGCTCAGTTTTCTATTTTTCTTTCAAATGCAACATGGATTGCGGGGATGCAATGTTGTTTACTTTACTTACTATGTTTTTATATTGTTTACTTTACTTACTATGTCTTTATATTGTTTACTTAGGAAGAAAGGAGTATATTTATTGACAATGGCCAGATTTAATCATTTTTTAATTGGGTTTTTATGGATACTATTTAATCTGTTTAGAATAGTTTTAGTGGTCACAAGAAATTAAAGATCAAAATTTTATAGATTATCTTTCTGACATGTTAAAACATAATGGTTAATCATTATTGAAATTCATTAGTGAAATTAGCTTGATAATAACTGATAAAATTATTTACTACATCATCTGTTGGATCAATTATTTACTACACCAGCTGGACCTGACACTTTTACTGTCTTAATTAGGATTTTTTTTAACTATCCAAGGATTTTTTACTACCCAGGATATTTTACTGTTCGCCAGTAGCAAAAAATTGTTGCTATGCTAGTTTTTAACCTAATGAAGAAGTTATTAATTATAAAAATGTTCTTTTTAATTCATCATAACATTATCAACCTTATGTTTTGAAAATGAACAACAAATTTAACAACACACAATGTTAAAGTTGACTGAATACTAAATAGATAATTTATCTCTCGCCAATTCCACTGTCTAAATGTTCTATGAAATGAAGGTTTTTCAATAATTTTACGGGATATTTGTCTGAAATTCGGTAGTAAAGGTTTTGCAATGATTTTTTAGGGGATATTTGCCAGAAATTCAGTAGTAAAATGTTATATATAAAATTTCACTTTCAACTTCCCTAAATATCTTTCCAATCTTCCTCAATTTCGTTAACTTTTCAAAATTGAATTTTCAACAACAAAAAATAATGATAGTTAGACCATGCCTAATCTAAACGTTCTACCTTTTTAATTCTTTTCTGAGGATTTTTTCTATTTGTATCTCGAAAATGTTGACTATATTTATTTATATTTCTCGTGCAAGCATGTGGTCAGTGTCGGATATAGATGCCCTTTTCATGTGAGGGCGAGTCGCGATAGTGCGTTCTCATGGATCATGCAGATTTGTGGAGATCGAATTCGGTCCTCCATATTAATATGGGGAAGATAATCATCTCAGTAATCATGAGACTGGCTTGCTAAGGCGAGTTGTGATAGTGTGCTCTCCTAGATTGTGCACAATGTTCGACTTTTCTGTAACGGGTAAGGTAAATCGAATTCAACATCATCAAGCAAATCTCCAGAAAATAATAATTTCAGTAATCGCGAGGTTGGCTTCATGA
Organism: Picea glauca; assembly: GCA_000966675.3. Classification (NCBI taxonomy): domain Eukaryota; kingdom Viridiplantae; phylum Streptophyta; class Pinopsida; order Pinales; family Pinaceae; genus Picea; species Picea glauca. The sequence goes on along the minus strand of JZKD02S0090118.1, from coordinate 787,460 downwards.
CACTGTGCTCTCTTGATCGTGCAGAATGTAATGGCGAAAGGAAATCAAATTCGGTCTCATTTGAGAAAAGGAAAATACCTAGCTCCTTCTAGCCTATAAAAGAAGGGTTAGAGGCCCCATTTGAGAGGAGGAAAATCATAATAAATAAACTCTACCTGAATTAGCATTCCCCTAGCCTCAACCTTTTGCAACTATTGTGTGAAGAGAATAACATACAAAAGCAGTTGGAGCAAAGTTAAAGAGGATCCCAGGACCAGATTCAAGGAGCAGTGTCGACCACATATTGTAAAGTTTACTCTTGTGAAGATTAATACAAAAAGAAATACTTTTTTCATCCCACCATATCATGTGTTCAAATTGTGTATTTATTTTATGATATTGTCACATATAACACATAAATTAGTATATGAAATGCATGTTCGCAACTCTTTGTTTGTCCATGTGTGAATGTAGGTCAGCTTTGGGAGGAGGCTTGTAGTCAAGGAGAGAGTGAAAGCGAAGGGATCGACATCAAACAAAGGATTTAAGGTAGATTTACCTAATCTTGTGTGCACCTTTGTATTGCATGGATGTGGAGTTTTGTGTTGGGAGAATAGAAAAAAGTAGAGGCCTTTAAATGGTCATTTTCTGCATGCATGATTAAACCGTTAGTGCTAGTCCATAGGAGGGATTTCCCACCCACAACAGAATTGGCGACCATACTGGGGATCTCTCAGGTTTTCTTGGGATACTTTTTTGGTAGTTTTAAATTGGTTTCATCACCTTTTTTCTGAGTTTCTACAAGAGTTTGAGTTAGTAGGGATTTTGGTCTTCCATACCAGTATTCCCTGCTTTTTTTTCTTGGCTGCTTTTTATTTTATGGAAATCATAGAGGTGCATGCGTCCTGTATAAGGCCTGCATGCGTATACTGGCACCCTACCTTCACAAATCCCGCGTGCACACGCTAGCTGATGAACTGTCAGTCGCATGTCTGAATTCAATTTTTTTTTTTTTTAGAGAGGCAGTCATCCTCTCCCTTGTCAGAAGTGATCCTTCTCAGGGGATTTCTGGATCTCATTATGGTCTCTGGTTTTGCAGTTTGTAGCTTAGGTACCACCTCAGATTGGTTTTGTTTTATGAAATCTTCCTTGAATTGTTTTTCTTTTCTGTCAAAGTAAGTTTCCGAGTCTTCAAGGGACTCTGGTTCTCAATACCAATAGTCTCTGCTAGTGTTTGATTTCTTGTTTTTTTTTTTTCATTATTGAATTATTGTAGAGGTACATGTGGCCTGTATAAGGCTTGCATGTGTGTACACACACTATGACCTTACAAAACTCGCGTGCACATGTTTCCTGTTGAACTGTCAGAAGCGTGCCTTTTGAGAAAATGTTTGTTTAAGTAGAGGCAGTCATCCTCTTCCTTATCAAGAGTTATACCTCTCAGGGATTGCCTTTATTTAATCTTGGTCTTTGTCATAGCAGTCATCAACTTAGGTCTAATTATAGCAATATATTTCTTTTTCATTAAAATATAAAATCTTGTTACTTACTTTGATTGGAAGAAAATATAAAAAAAAAAAAAATAGCTTGTTAGTTCTCTTTCTTTCCTAACATTTGCCTTGCATTGTTATTTGAAAAAGAAAAAGAAATTAGCATAGTGTTGTGTTTTCATCTCATCTTAAAAGAATTTCAAAAGAAAAATAAGAAAGATAATCCTTCTTTGCTAGTGTTCTTATCATTTCTTTCTTCTGCAAGAGTCTTAACAACATCAGTTGTGCTACCACACCTTTTGAGTAAATCAATCCTTAAAAAGAATGCTAATTAAAAATAACTAGACTTTTATGTTTGTAGGGTCCATCAACTAGTTTAGGGTTAGGGCCTTGAATTAGGTTGGAGAGGAAAATCTTCAAGGCCATTAAAAAAAACATACGAGTCTGTGATAAGGAGTGTAGAAGTCCAATAACGTGGAAATTATCCGGGACCCCCCTTTAACACAGGGGCTAAACATGAGGTTGCGTGCAGAAAGGTAGTGGAGATAACCACTCCAAATTCGGACCAAGCATAGTGGGGAACACATATAGAGGACATATCTTGGGATTCTATTGATCGAATTTTCCATGGAGCATCGTGGGTCTCGAATCTATTTTACATCCTCAGTCGTCTTCCAGAACACTTGATTTCAATACCCTTGATAGGTTTTGGGCTTGATACCTTGCTCATTGCGGTCCACCCGACTGTCGACTGTACCCGCCTGGTGATTGTTCACGAGCTGGAAACCTAGTTGCCTTTATTTTAGGGACTTACACAGGTGACCGTGGGGGTATACCACAGTACCTAGGACAGACATCGGGCCACGCTTTCCAGAGTATACCCAGAGGTTTCTTCTGTATTCGAGTTACACTTGCACCGGTAAGTTGCTCTAGTGTTGGTTGGTGTAGTTGTTATTCCAACTAGTTAGTAGTTTACTTGATTTTCCTTTAGGAAATTTTAGTGTGTGCTCTGTGCTCCCTAGTTTTCCATAGTGAGTTAGCCAGTCATTAATTTGGGTCTCTAACCTAGGGTGGTAGACCACCCACTTCCCCGATCGTGAAGAATTTTTGGTCTTTCTCTTAGAAACGTGGAGCCACCTCTTTATAGGCGTTGTTTTGATAACACTAGTTTGCCATAGTCAGTGTGAGAGACTTTTATGGACTTGAACGATCCCGCAAGGAATGAACCTATGCATAAGATCTTCATGGATAAATTTCTTGGAAATACCAACCAAGGAGCCCCTTCACAAGGGGATTCTTGTGTTTTTCCCTTCTTCGGAAATGTTGGTGTCCTTTTGATGACCACTTTGTACATTCCTAGGTTGAATGTGGGACTACCGGTTTGGTTGGGTACCATTCCAAATGTCCCGGATGCTCTTGACGCTTCTCAGTTAAGCACCTTAAGTCATGGGAACCCTATTGATGTTTCTTCATCAACAAAGTCTTCTCCTCCTCCTTCTCCTGCCTCTGGTGAAAGTACAATTACTAGTAACCGAAAGTCTAAACAAAATAGAAAGAGGAATAATAGGAAGAATAAATCGTCAACCTCTGTGAGTCATGTTGGAGATAGGTCGACAACCTCTGCAAGTCACATTGAATACCACCACCTAGCCTCTGCAAGTTATGCTGGGGGCACACACCCACCCTCTGCAAGTCATGATGGGGGGGGGGAATTCCAGTCACTACTAGTCATACTAGTAATAGGTTTGTAGCCTCTGCAAGTCATGTTATTGACCCATCACTAACCAATGCAAGTCATGTTGGAGATGTGAAACTAACCACTGTTAGTCATGCTGGGGTCATTGATTCTATTGAGAAACCTATATGGATAGGACGTAAGCCTAAGTTCCCTTGTAAGCTTTGCAAGGGAGATCACCTTACTCATTTGTGCCCTGGCATTCTAGAGGTACAAAGATTGTGGTCCTTGTCTGCAAGCTCTTATGATTCAGAGTCTTCTGAGGTTTCCTCGCAGTCTATTCAACCATTGGTTGACAAAGTGGTCACACTGATGCAGTCATCGGTTGATCCCACTCTTCTTTTGGGGGGTGAGGTTCCTTTAGACCTTGTAGTCTCTCATCCTAGTCAACCATTGGTTGAGAAATTGGTCATGCTGATGAAGTCATCGGTTGATCCCACTCCTCTTTTGAGGGGTGAGGTGCCTTTAGGCCTTGTAGTCTCTCAACATATGCAATCATTGGTTGAGAAAGTGGTCATTCCGATGTAGTCATTGAATGACCCACTCCTTTTTTGAGGGGTGAGGTGCCTTTAGACCTTGTAGTCTCTCAGCCTATTCAGCCATTGGTTGAGAAAGTGGTCATGCCGATGTAGTCATCAACTGATCCCACTCTTCTTTTGAGGGTTGAGGTGCCTTTAGAACTTGTAGTCTCTCAGCCGATGTAGTCACCGGTTGACCCCACTCCTCTTTTGAGGGGTGAGTTGCCTTTAGACCATGCAGTATCCCAGCCTATGTAGTCATTGGTTGAGAAAGTGGTCACATCGTCGCAATCTTTGGCTAACCCCACTCTTTTATTGGAGAGTGTTGATGTTATAGTGGTGCAAGGCCCGTTAGATTTCAATATGCTTCTTAGGCGTGATTATGTATATGCTATGAACGTTGTGGTATCGATGCTCTTTCGGGTGATGCATTTCCCTCACAATGGAACCATTGTCACTATTGACCAGTTGGCATATGATAATCACCATCCTAATTCAACGTTATTTCAAGCTTCCCCTTTATATGTTCCTAGTGTTCATGTAGACTCCACCCCGCCACAGGTTAATTATTTGGTGTCTTATCCTCGGTGTTCAATTTCCTTTGAGAAAGAACCTTTGCAATCATGTTTTCCTTCTCAAGACTTGGAATCAACAATTGATCCACTGGTTTATCTAATGGGGGAATGGGAGCCCTTGCTTCCCACTCTTGGTCCAAGTGAGCTTGAGTATCCTTCTGAGTCTGATCTCATTATTTGTAGATCCTCAAGCCCTCATGCTTGTGATTCTTCGCTGATAGACTCTGCCAGTCCTGTCCAGAACCTCCATCGTCATATGGAGTATGGTCAGTTTACTTCACCCTGTGGGACTGTCGACCCTCGTTTGTGTGATTTCTCGGATTTTGAATTACCTTCATATGAGGCTATCCTTGAAGCCATGACTACGGTTTTTATATCACGGTAGGACTTACACCATGGTTTGTGTTTTCTTCCCTTTTGGGAGACTTTCCAAGTTGAATATAGAAGAGACTCTTGGTATGAGCCTAGCAGCGGGATCTACCTGAACCAGTTTCATACATGAGTCATAAGCCCCAACGGCTCTCCTTTTAAGCCCTTTTTAGACCCTTTAAAACATGAAAATATTGTCGAGCGATCTTGTTGTCTTTCACGCTCGTTAAACTGAAATTTGAAGGCACATCTGTCCAGCGGTAGTTTACCCCTTTTTTGGTCCAGATGGTCAATTGTACGAACAAAGGTATACTCTAGGAGCCTTGGTTATCTAGAAGAGTACTCTCAAGTATAATGTTAACCCTTTTTTGTGCTTGAGGGACTAAATTTACAAAAAAGAAACCTCCATGGAGTTCATAGTTAAGCTCTTTTCAGACTCGCTAAAATTGAAAAGATCGTCGAGTGACCTTATTCTTTCACACTCGTTAAAATGGTCTAGAAGAACATTCCTAACAAAGTCCATAGTTAATATATTTTCAGACTCCTTAAAAATGAAAAATTGTCAAGTGACATTGTCTCTATCACACTCGTTAAAATGGTTTTGAATAGATGTCTGGTCGGTGCTAGTTTACCCCTTTTTCGATCCGACTAGACTATATTTAAAAAAGTACCCTAGTGGAGTCTCCTTTTACATTTTTTCAGACTCTCTAAATATGAAAAGTCGTCGAGCTTACCTTCTCTGGGCTCGTTAAAGTTACATCAAAGGACGTTACCATTGTGTGTTTTGTTAACTACGTTTGCATACCTGCATCTTTGGCCTAATGTTGGCTCCATGTTGCTCTCAACTAAACCATATGAAGCATGCCTTATACACAAGCCCTGTAGCACTTTGCCTCTACTTCTTGACACCTTTTCCCCAGAATAATTTTTCCCGAGTGTCCTTTTCCTGCATATGTCCCTTTTCGCTAAGCATCCATGTGTTCCGTGTGCTTGGAACTAGTATGTTTGCGACACTTGATCCTCCTTTGAAACATATCATTCTTTTATTCTTTTTCCAAAATCATTGAAAAAGACAACAAAAAAAAATCAAATATACCCCAAAAAGAGGAAGGGAAAAGTATTTTCTTTTTATTGGCAGCACAATGAGTCACCCTTGGACAAAGCACATCCTTTCGTTTTTTCGTCAAACCCTAGGATTTAATATGACCTTAGGAATCAATTTCCGCTCTATAGAGCTGTGTCCTCCTCCATTTGGTTATTCTTCCAAACATATGGAGAGTTTGCGTTGCCTTCTGCATCATGAACTTATGTCAACATTGTGTTGCCTGAGTCTCATCATTTGTCATGCTATTGTCCAAGGGAAGTTTTTACCAAGATTGAGACGGCCCCTCTGCAGTTTGTATCTTTCCCTCATGCCTGGCCACCCCGAAAGTCCAATCAAGTCTTTGTTCGAAATCAATGAAGCCTTCAGTCTGATCATCAAGATCCTCTAGTCGATGCCCGACGAGCCATCGAAGACCTATGGGTAGTGAAGTTGTACACTCATATTACACTCCTACATGAGTTTTGAATATTTTGAAGTTGTTGCTTGAGCTCTGAAGACCTCAGCTCCAGCCATCAGGACTTATCAACTTCTAGAAGATGGATATTATACATGTATATCTTTTGATTTTGAGATGTAGATCCATTGTGTATTGCTCGTGGCTACACTTTATATAGTTATATGACATGGATCTGCAATGTATTTGATTGGAAGCCATGATTTTATTTCATCCTGAGCATGGGTATGGCCACCTCGGTGAGACAATTGTTTTTTTGCAGATGGCACCTCCTGAATTCTGGTCCCTGGGCTCACTGGTTTGATATGTTGATAAAGATTGATAATGTATTTTGGCCATCAAATTATCTTCTGAATTCACACATTAGGGGGCATCTGTTATAACCCTAATTTGCACCAGACATGCTTACCTGGCATCAGGCCATCTCATTTTCCTTCTTTGCCAAACCACTACTGAACATCTCTTCTTAAAAACACCTTTTTTAAAGGCACACGCTAGCTAACCCACTACATCCCACGTGTACACTCTAGCTGACCCACTATAGCCCGCGTGTACATGCTAGCTGGACCATTACACCATGCATGTTTCTACAAAAGCACGAAAAATGGAAAGTTGTTGACGGAGCACACAGTTTTGGGTAAGTTAACTAAACCTTTCGATCATGCATGGCCAATCACTCAACTAAATACCTAGCTCCTTCTAGCCTATAAAAGAAGGGTTAGGGGTCCCATTTGAGAGGAGGAAAATCATAGTAAAGAAACTCTACCTGAATTAGCATTCCCCTAGCCTCAACCTTTTGCAACTATTGTGTGAAGAGAATCATATACAGAAGCAGTTGGAGCACAGTTGAAGAGGATCCCAAGACCAGATTCGAGGAGCAATGCCGACCATTTATTGTAAAGTTTACTCTTGTGAAGATTAATAAAAAAAGGAATACTTTTTTCATGCCACCATATCATGTGTTCAAATTGTATATTTATTTTATGATATTGTCACATCTAAGCCAGCAATTAGTATATGAAATTGATGTTTGCAACTTTCTGTTTCTCCATGTGTGAATGCAAGTCAGCTTTGGGAGGAGGCTTGCAGTCAGGGAGTGAGTGAAAGTGAAGGGATCGACATCAAATGAAGGATTTAAGGTAGCTTTACCTAATCTTGTTTTCACCTTTGTATTGCATGGATGTGGGGTTTTGTGTTGGGAGAATATAAACAGGTAGAGGCCTTTAAATGGTCATTTTCTACATGCATGATTAAACCCTTAGTGCTAGTTCGTAGGAGGGATTTCCCACCCACAACAGAATTGGCGACCATACTGGGGATCTCTCAGGTTTTCTGGGGATACTTTTTTGGAAGTTTTAAATTGGTTTCATCACCTTTTTTCTGAGTTTCTACAAGAGTTTGAGCTAGTAGGGATTCTGGTCTTTCATACTAGTATTCCTTGCTTTCTTTGCTTGGTTGCTTTTTATTTTATGGAAATCATAGAGCTGCATGCGTCATGTATAAGGCCTGCATGCGTATACCTGCGCCCTACCTTCACAGAGCCCGCGTGCACACGCTAGCTGATGAAGTGTCAATCGCGTGTCTGAATTCAATTTTTTTTTTTAGAGAGGCAGTCATCCTCTCCCTTGTCCGAAGTGATCCTTCTCAGGGGTTTTCTAGATCTCATTCTGGTCTTTGGTTTTGCATTTTGTAGCTTAGGTACCACCTCAAATTGGTTTTCTTTTATGAAATCTTCCTTGAATTTATTTTCTTTTCTGTCAAAGTAAGTTTTTTGTGTTTTCAAGGGACTCTGGTTCTCAATACCAGTAGTCTCTGCGAGTGTTTGATTGCTTGTTTTTTTTTTCTTTTCATTATTGAATAATTGTAGAGGTACGCATGGCCTGTATAGGGTCTTCATGAGTGTACACGCACTCTAACCTTACACAACTCACGTGCACATGTTGTCTATTGAACTGTCAGAAGCGTGCCTGTTGAGACAAAAATTGTTTAAGGAGAGGCAGTCATCCTCTTCCTTATCAAGAGTTATACTTCTAAGGGATTGCCTTTATTTAATCTTGGTCTTTGTCATAACAGTCAACAACTTAGGTCTAATTATAGAAATATATTTATTTTTCATTAAAATATAAAATCTTGTTACTTACTTTGATTGGAAGAAAATATAAATAAAAAAAATAGCTTGTTAGTTCTCTTTCTTTCCTAACATTTGTCTTGCATTGTTATTTGAAAAAGAAAAGGAAATTAGCATAGTGTTGTTTTTTCTTCTCA
>JZKD02S0090118.1:766033-778960 GCA_000966675.3 Picea glauca | reverse complement strand
GTACATAGAAGATTTTAAGGAGATCAGTATATACCTAGAATAAACAAGAAACTCATATGTTTTAGTATCTTTTAGTAACTTACATATGAGTTACTAAAAGATACTAAAAAGGCTTAGTTTAACCTAAATTTCTAACATATTAAATCTAGTACTTAATGTAAATCAAACATAGATTATTTACAACTCATAAAGTCCCATGATCTATAGGTGATACACCCTTACAACGTTTATACATAAGGGTCAAAACATGAGAAGATGTGCATACTACCTTGTTGAATGCATAGGGAGGATGGCCCTATTGAAATAGACATGATGAAACTAACAACACATATTTTCAATGCATAGTTTACATTTTATTCCCCCGACTATGTTTGGTTCAAGTGTCTCAAGAACACATGGCAAATTGGTCCCAGGAAATAAAAATTAAACCAAACAACATAATTAAGTTCCATAATCTCCTATGAGTTTGTTTGGGAAATATCAACATGAGCACACCACCCACATGATTTCAAGGCATAGTTTTTCAAATTTGATCCTTTAATACAAAAATTGCATTGCTTTTTTATTGAGAAAAAACTTATTTCCAAAAATCATTAAATAAAACAAGCTCCAAACCATTGAATCATGGGAGAGGGGATCCCCTATCTATCATCCAATGTCATGAGTCCAATGGAATCAATGGTTCATTTATTTGAGTTATGTTTGTCATTTTATGGAAATTTTTAATTGACTTCTTAAATTCATTCAAGGACACATAGTGAATTTGTATCAAGGGCATGAAAACCAAATTGAGCAATATAATTGAGTGATGTAATTTCCTACAAGCATGTTTGGGTAAGGTTGAAATGACTACTCTATCCACAAACTCATAAGGTATATTTTTCCAAAATTGACCCCTAAATCCAAAAATTGCATTGTCTATTATTGAGAAAAACTTTAGTTCCAAAAATCGTCGAATAAAACATGTTCCAAGCCATGGATGAGATCTTTATAAACATTTTTTTCAGTTGGAATTTTATACTAATGACTAAGTTTGTAAAGTGATATGCCAATTCACCTCGTTTGTATCCATGAAGACATAACTATTAGTCTTTCTTGAGTTGTCATCTAGTGTAAGGTATTTTCCCTTAACAACCATTGAACCAATTAGAAATTCATTGCATTCATCATCAATGAATGATTTATGGAGGGATTTCTTACCCTCTAGACATTGTTCCAACCAATAACTAGTGCCCCATTCAATGTTTTTAAGGAATCCATTGCATATGCTTGTCTTGCAAAAAGGAAATGCAAAATTAGATATAAGTGTATAGGAATTTTCTACGATAGATAAATCACAAACTCGCTTAAACTGTTGCCACAATAATTTTAACTCTTTCTGATTATTATGTATTTGGTTATACAATATTGGAGACATGATCATAATCTAGTGAAATAGATGATTGACCCTTCTCTAACTAGGTTGATTCAATAATTACAAATGGGCCTACTGCAAGTGATATGATATCCCATGCATCAATCCAGTTTTTTGATTTGTAGTTATATTATTCATGATTACTACATGGTCCACAAAAGAAAAAATGTTTTCATGTCCACATTTTAAATAAAGGGTTGTTTGAGCTTCGAGCTAAATGAAATTCATGAGTTCCACATACCAAGTTGCAACAATATGCATGTGATTGATCTACATTGACCACCTCCCCAAAATTTCTTTGCAGATGTTCTCTCTTTTATTATTCCTCATGTATTCTTGTTCCATATACCATTATTGTAGAATGCAAATTGAATATAGATATTACGTCTCAAATAATGGAATTTTTCATAAATTTCATCTTCTCCCTACATTTTGCAGTTTTGATTCACACATTAGCTGCATCATACTCACCTTTCCGATGCCTAGTCTCAAAAAATTTCCAAATGCGCAACACATTGAATTTTTTTCCAACAAACTAAATCATTGAAATACACATGCATTATTTAACTGGTCCACACAACCATTAAAAAAAATCCAATGTCCTTCTGTATGTGTGTCTCTCCTTCAAGTGAATGTAAAATATCTATGAGCAATGTTGTACATAATGTAGGTCTGTGGGGGATTAAGTCAGTGAACCGAAGACATAGCATATTCATTCTTGGAATATTAAATAATATCCCTAATTTTATTAGATATTTAAAAATACATTCTGAAATTATTTTGTTGAACCTCCCTCCCAATACATCTATCTAATTAAAAAACCCTTATTTTTACTAAATATCGTATAAATCCATTTTCTTCATGGCACTTTTAGTACCCCTTTTTATTTCTACCCCTGGTAATTCAACATGAATAAACTCTTATAAGCCCACAAATTATAAAAATAACCCAAAAATAAGCAACTAAGTGCACTGACATCCCAACATAGGGACATGAAACTATAGTAATATATTGTTAGGTTCAAGGGATTGGTGTTATACTAATTTCACCCCTCTCTCCAATATAATACATGGTCAATAGTTCACCTGGGAAGGGGTTTATGTATATGTATTTCTATTTTTATACCTAGAAAGGTGAGCCACTTCATATCATAACTCTTCATCCCTTAAATCTATAATTGATCCATATGGATATTGGTGGCCACCCACCTTTTCCAACTGGCTCAAAAAAGTTTTCTGACAATTTTGGTAATTTACTATTTTTAGCAGTTTTCACTTCCAGAGTCGTTTTGAGGCCCTAAACGATGTTTTTTGGGAAAAAAGGTTTGACATACAGAATTTTTTTAAATATTTCTCCTAAAATGAATCTCCTCGATGATACCTTTCCAACGGGATATCATATGCCTAAAACGGAGATCGTATGCAAAATTTACGACCCCGGGAAGTTGATGTACTAACTTACCCAAACGGGGCCCACATGACTTTTGTTGCTTCATCTCCTAGGATTAGGTTTTTGGATGTCTATGGTTTTTGACATTTTGGCTTATTGTAAAAAGGATTTCATAGTCTCATTGTAATCATCTTCTTGCAAATGAGCGTAGTCGTCACATCTCCTCTCAGAGATAAGCTGCCACCATTCCAACAAGCTTGTTTTCGCTGCATTTTACAGTTTTGAGCTTATTTCATTATTGAATAGAAAACCAGTTTTATTGTATCTTCGTTATTTTTTGTTAAGCACCTATTAATAATATGTATTCATTTCATTATGATCATAAAATCTGTATTAGTAGTATCAAAGAGGTATGCTCCTTGTCATCTTAATGCATGTCCCCAACAAGGTTGGAATACAAAGAGTTGGGTCTTGAGCTTGTTTCTCTTGAGGAAAAAATCTCTCGCACGCCCAAGCGACCTGTCATGGAAGGATAAAATAAAGATGATGGGATAGGAGATCCTTTCAAACTATTAATTGAGGAAGCCCTCACGCAACATAGGAACAAGATGATGGATAGTTTCGTGCAAATCCTTTGGCGGCTACCAACAGGCAACACATCTTCTTCGAATAGAGGTGTCGCCCCCTTCAAGGTACAAATAAACCTTGATATTCCTATATTTTAAGGTTAGATAGAAGTAGATGTCGTAGACAAGTGGTTGAATCTACTACTAGGGTGATTTTCTATCCATAACTTTTCGAATAGAGAAAAGATTACTTTTGCGCTACTCAAAGTTGTTCCCCATGTCAAAGATTGGTGGGAAAATTTCTGTGAGAAAAAGGAAATAGAGGAACCCTCATTATTTATAGTCATGGCCACCTAGGAATCCTTCAGGGATGTTATTAAGGAACAATACTACCATGTCGGAAGTTATGATGACCTGTATACCAAATGTACCACACTGTGGAAAGAAAGAGACCAAGCAGTGCCAGATTTCACAAATATCTTCCATACCTTGCACACCAAGCTGGGTATCAAAAATTCAGAGTGACATCTAGTGCTCAAGTATCGCGGTGCTCTGCATAGACACATCCAGACTGAAATGGAATTTATGGGCATCTCATCCTTGGGCGTGGCCTATCGATATGTCGTCAAAATCGACCAGAAGCTCAAAAAAAAGACGCGACGATTTGGGCCTGGGAACCCCTCACAAAAAAAACCCTGGAAAGGGTGGCACCAACCCACAGAACAAAGGACTGAGCAAATATGGACAGTATCAGGACAACCAGTCCAAGCCGCAAGAAAAGAAGGACACTAGAAAGACAAAGAAAGTTACTAAGAAGTGGTACGACTTCCATAAGATCCCTTAGCATAACACTGTTAACTACCACTCAAAGTAGATGTTGGTGGCTGAAGTGAAAGCCTCTGAATCAGATTTGGATTTTGAATTTGAGCCAGAACCAGAAAGGGGAAGACGAATCATCAACGCAGAACCCAATGCCACCGTTGCTACCACCAAGCTCCAACCTGGTGAACTAGATGAGCCAGAAGAAGGAGAGTGCATCTTCCATTCACATATGTGGGTAAAAGGAACCCTGTTGCACTTCATCGTTGATAGTCGTAGCCAGAACAACCTCATCTCAGCAGAGGTCGTCAAGCGGNGTACATAGAAGATTTTAAGGAGATCAGTATATACCTAGAATAAACAAGAAACTCATATGTTTTAGTATCTTTTAGTAACTTACATATGAGTTACTAAAAGATACTAAAAAGGCTTAGTTTAACCTAAATTTCTAACATATTAAATCTAGTACTTAATGTAAATCAAACATAGATTATTTACAACTCATAAAGTCCCATGATCTATAGGTGATACACCCTTACAACGTTTATACATAAGGGTCAAAACATGAGAAGATGTGCATACTACCTTGTTGAATGCATAGGGAGGATGGCCCTATTGAAATAGACATGATGAAACTAACAACACATATTTTCAATGCATAGTTTACATTTTATTCCCCCGACTATGTTTGGTTCAAGTGTCTCAAGAACACATGGCAAATTGGTCCCAGGAAATAAAAATTAAACCAAACAACATAATTAAGTTCCATAATCTCCTATGAGTTTGTTTGGGAAATATCAACATGAGCACACCACCCACATGATTTCAAGGCATAGTTTTTCAAATTTGATCCTTTAATACAAAAATTGCATTGCTTTTTTATTGAGAAAAAACTTATTTCCAAAAATCATTAAATAAAACAAGCTCCAAACCATTGAATCATGGGAGAGGGGATCCCCTATCTATCATCCAATGTCATGAGTCCAATGGAATCAATGGTTCATTTATTTGAGTTATGTTTGTCATTTTATGGAAATTTTTAATTGACTTCTTAAATTCATTCAAGGACACATAGTGAATTTGTATCAAGGGCATGAAAACCAAATTGAGCAATATAATTGAGTGATGTAATTTCCTACAAGCATGTTTGGGTAAGGTTGAAATGACTACTCTATCCACAAACTCATAAGGTATATTTTTCCAAAATTGACCCCTAAATCCAAAAATTGCATTGTCTATTATTGAGAAAAACTTTAGTTCCAAAAATCGTCGAATAAAACATGTTCCAAGCCATGGATGAGATCTTTATAAACATTTTTTTCAGTTGGAATTTTATACTAATGACTAAGTTTGTAAAGTGATATGCCAATTCACCTCGTTTGTATCCATGAAGACATAACTATTAGTCTTTCTTGAGTTGTCATCTAGTGTAAGGTATTTTCCCTTAACAACCATTGAACCAATTAGAAATTCATTGCATTCATCATCAATGAATGATTTATGGAGGGATTTCTTACCCTCTAGACATTGTTCCAACCAATAAATATTGCCCCATTCAATATTTTTAAGGAATCCATTGCATATGCTTGTCTTGAAAAAAGGAAATGCAAAATTAGATATAAGTGTATAGGAATTTTCTATGATAGATAAATCGCAAACTCTCTTAAACTGTTGCCGCAATATTTTTAACTCTTTCCGATTGTTATGTATTTGGTTGTACAATATTGGAGACATGATCATAATGTAGTGAAATAGATGATTGACCCTTCTCTAACTAGGTTGATTCAATAATTACACATGGGCCTACTACAAGTGATATGATATCCCATGCATCAATCCAGTTTTTTTATTTGTAGTTATATTATTCATGACTACTACATGGTCCACAAAAGAAAGAATGTTTTCATGTCCACATTTTAAATAAAGGGTTGTTTGATCTTCAAGCTAAATGAAATTCACGAGTTCCACATACCAAGTTGCAACAATATGCATGTGATTTATCTACATTAACCACCTCCTGGAAATTTCTTTGCAGATGTTCTCTCTTTTTTTATTCCTCACGTATTCTTGTTCCATATACCATTATTGTAGAATGCAAATTGAATATAGATATTACGTCTCAAATAATGGAATTTTTCATAAATTTCATCTTCTCCCTACATTGTGTAGTTTTGATGCACACACTAGCTACATCATACTCACCTTTCCAATGCCTAGTCTCAAAAAAGTTCCACATGTGCAACAAATTGAATTTTTTTCTAACAAACTAAACCATTGAAATACACATGCATTATTTAACTGGTCCACATAACCATTAAAAAAAATCCAATGTCCCTCTGTATGTGTGTCTCTCCTTCAAGTGAATGTAGAATATCTGAGACCAATGTTGTACATAATGTAGGTTCGTGGGGGATTAAGTCAGTGAACATAAGACATAGCATATTCATTCTTGGAATATTAAATAATATCCCTAATTTTATTAGATATTTAAAAATACATTCTGAAATTCTTTTGTTGAACCTCCCTCCCAATACATCTATCTAATTAAAAAACCCTTATTTTTACTAAATATCGTATAAATCCATTTTCTTCATGGCACTTTCAGTACCGCTTTTTATTTCTACCCATGGTAATTTGACATGAATAAACTCTTATAAGCCCACAAATTATAAAAATAACCCAAAAATAAGCAATTAAGTGCACTGACATCCCAACATAGGGACATGAAACTATAGTAATATATTTTTAGGTTCAATGGATTGGTATTATACTAATTTGACCCCTCTCTCCAATATAATACATGGTCAATAATTCACCTGGGACGGGGTTTATGTATATGTATTTCTATTTTTATAACTAGAAATGTGAGCCACTTCATATCATAACTCTTCATCCCTTAAATCTATAATTGATCCACATGGATATTGGTGGCCATCCACCTTTTCCAACTGGCTCAAAACAATTTTCTGACAATTTTGGTAATTTACTATTTTTAGCAGTTTTCACTTCCAGAGTCGTTTTGAGGCCCTAAACGATGTTTTTTTTGGAAAAAAAAGGTTTTACATATATAATTTATTTAAATATTTATCCTAAAATGAATCTCATCGATGATACCTTTCCATCGAGCTATCATATTCCTAAAACGGAGATCATATGCAAAAGTTACGACCCCGAGAAGTTGATGTACTGACTTACCCAAACAAGCCCAACATCACTTTTGTTGCTTCATCTCCTAGGGTTAGGTTTTTGGATGTCTATGGTTTTTGAAATTTTGGCTTATTGTAAAAAGGCCTTCATAGCCTCATTGTAATCATCTTCTTGCGAATGAGCGCAGTCGTCACATCTCTTCTTAGAGATAAGCTGCCACCATTCCAACATGCTTGTTTTCGCTGCATTTTACAGTTTTGAGCTTATTTCGTTATTGAATAGAAAACCAATTTTATTCTATCTTCATTATTTTGTGTTAAGCACCTGTTAATAATCTGTATTCATTTCATTATGATCATAAAATCCAGATCAGTGGTATCAAAGAGGTATGCTCCTTGTCATCTTAATGCATGTCCCCAACGAGGTCAGAATACAAAGAGTTGGGTCTTGATCTTGTTTCTCCTGAGGAAAAAATATCTCACACGCCCAAGAAACCTCTCCTGGCAGGATAAAATAAATATGATGGGATAGGATATCCTTTCAAACTATTTATTGAGGAAGCCCTCACGCAACATAGGAACAAGATGATGGATAGTTTCACGTAAATCCTTCGGCGGCTACCAACATGCGACACATCTTCTTCGAACAGAGGCGTTGCCCCCTTCAAGGTACAAATAAACCTCAATATTCCTATATTTTAAGGTCAGATAGATGTAGATGTTGTAGAAAAGTGGTTGAATCTACTAGAAGGGTGTTTTTCTGTCCATAACTTTTTGAATAGAGAAAATATTACTTTTGCACTCCTCAAAGTTGTTCCCCATGTCAAAGATTGGTGGGAAATTTTCTGTGAGAAAAAGGAAATAGAGGATCCCTCATTATTTATAGTCATGTCCACCTAGGAATCCTTCAAGTATGCTATTAAGGAACAATACTACCATGTCGAAAGTTATGACGACCTGTATACCAAATGGACCACACTGCAGAAAGAAAGAGACCAAGCAGTGCCAGATTTCACAAATATCTTCCATACCTTGTGCACCAAGATGGGTATCAAAGATTCAAAGTGACATCTAGTGCTCAAGTATCGTGGTGCTCTGCATAGACACATCCAGACTGAAAGGGAATTTATGGGCATGTCGTCAAAATTGAGCAGAAGCTCAAAAAAAGACACGATGATTTGGGCCTGGGAACTTCTCACAACAAAACCTGAGAAAGGGTGGCCCCAACCCACAAAAGAAAGGACAGAGAAAATATGGACAGTATTAGGAAAACCAGTCCAAGCCGCAAGCAAAGAAGGACACCAGAAAGACAAAGAAAGATACCAAGAAGTGGTGCGACTTCCATGAGATCCCTTAGCATAACATTGTTGACTACCGCTCAAAGAAACCGTTGGTGGATGAAGTGAAAGTGTCTGAATCGGATGTGAATTTTGACTTTGAGCTAGAACCAGAAAGGGGAAGATGGATCATCAACGAGAAACCCAGTGCCACCATTGCTACCACCAAGCTCCAGCCTGGTGAACTAGATGAGCCAGAAGAAGGAGATCACATCTTCCATTCACAAATGTGGGTAAAAGGCACCCTGTTGCACTTCATCGTTGATAGTGGTAGCCATAAGAACCTCATCTCAGTAGAGGTCGTCAAGCGGTTGGCCCTACCGACAATGCCACATCCATAACCCTACACCATTGGATGGCTCTGCCAATGAAGCGATCTCTGCATCAACCAACAGTGTCGACTGTCGTACGTCATCAAGCCATTAAAATATGAGGTATTGTGTGATGTTTCTCTTCTCGAAGTTTGTGATGTTCTTTTGGGCCAACCTTATTTATGGAAACGTCATGTTGTATATGAGTCTAGGCCTCGTAATGTTATTATTACTTTGAACAGGAAATTGTACAAGATACCCGAGGCAATCCTACCTAGTGATATTTCCTTGATCTCTGCTAAGCAATGCAGGAAAGTCATCTCTCAGATGTGGAAGTTTGTTTTCTTCATGATTCGCTCTCAGAATAAGAGAAAGATCACAGCCACATCCAGGGTCTCTGCGGAATATTTCTCCACACAATAGAAGCAAGTAGATAAGGTCATGGAAGAATACTTGGATATCTTCTCCTCACTTACCGAGGTACCTCTACACTGCCAGGTAAAGCACCCCATCGATTTGACCCCCGATGCATCGCTGCCAAATGGGCCAATCTATCGCCACTATTTCTTAGAGAATAAGGAGATCAAGTGATAGATCAAAGAACTTCTCCACAAGGGGCACATCTGTCCTATCTCATCACCTTATGGGAGCCCAATCATGCTGGTATAGAAGAAAGATGGAACCTGGCGACTCTGCATTGATTACTGAGCTCTGAATAAAATCATATTCAGAAACTGGTACCCGATTCCCCGAATCGATGACCTCCTTGATCAACTCACAGGGGACAAATACTTTAGGAAGATTGATTTAAAGTCTGGCTACCACCAGGTCTTGATAGACCAGACAGATGTATGGAAGACCACCTTCAAGTCAAAGGAAGGCATTTTTTAATGGTTGGTCATGCCCTTTGGTTTGACAAATGCTCTATCCACTTTCATGAGGATGATGGACGATATCCTATGACCATTCACCAATACTTTTGTAGTGGTGTATGTGGATGACATTCTCATTTACAACAAGACTTGGGCCAAACAATTGCAACATATTCGGCAGGTTCTGCACGCCCTATGGTAGCACAAGCTATACGCCAACTTGGAAAAATGCTCCTTCGGCATGGACAGGGTCCATTACCTGAGCTACATCATTGATCAACATGGCATACATGTGGATCCAGCAAAGATCCAAGTCATTTATGACTGGCCAACCCCAACCACACTCATTGATCTTCAAAGATTCTTCGGCCTTGCCAATTTCTACCATTGGTTTGTGTTGGGATTCTTCCATATTGCATGGGCCCTTAGCCAAATAAACAGGGGTGGTGGTAAGGTGAAATTTTCATGGGGCCGGTCCCAATAACAAGCGTTCGATGATTTGAAGCATCTCTTGTGCTCATCCCCAGTACTTTCACTACCAAACCTGCAAAAACCCTTTGAGATCGAGATATATGCTTCAGACTATTCTATTGGAACCATTCTCACTCAACACGACCACCCTGTGGCCTATCATAGTGAGACACTATCAGATGTTGTTTGTAAGTACCCTAATTACGAAAAATAAATGTACTCCATTGTGCAAGCCTGCCGCCAGTGGAGAAATTACATTCTTTGGAAGGAGATAGTCATCCACACTGATCATAAGCCACTGCATTTCATGCAGACATAGGGAAAATTGCAGAATGACCTCCATCAAAAGTGGTCCACATACTTGCAGCAATTCCACTTCAACATCAAGTATAAAACAGGAAGCACCAATCACGTCGCTAATTGCCTCAGTAGACCACAAGTCATGGAACTCACCACAGTACTAGACTCTTGTAGCCATGAGACCTATGGATGGCCCCAAATCTATGAGACAAACCTGGACTTCACCACCACCTACCAAATGTTGGGTGCAAACGTAGTTGTCGATAATTTACATCTTCAAGATGGGTTTTTGTGTTGTCTGGGCCATATCTATGTTCCATCAAACGCGTGAGAAAAGTTGATCTGGGAAGCCCGCTACAATCAGGTGACAGGACACTTCAGCATCGAAAAGATAGAGGCAATGATACAGAAACATTTCTGCTGGCTGAAACTTCGACAAGAGGTCAACAAGTATATCAGGTACTTCACTACCTACACTATTGCCAAACCAACCAGTAAGAAACAAGGCATGTACACCCCTCTTCCTACTCCTCACAGTCCATGGGAATCCATCTCATTAGACTAGATGTCGGGCCTCCCATCCACCAAGAGGGAAAATGACTATGTTTTTGTGGTTGTTGATCTCTTTTCTAAGATGGTGATTTTGGTTTCCTGCAAGAAGAGCATCACAACAGAGGCCACTACCAAGCTCTTCTTTGAACGAGTCTAGGTACATTTTGGAATCCCACAAACCATTATCTTAGATCAGGACAGTCGATTTCTCATCACATTCTGGTCGAGCCTCTGGTCACTGCTAGACACCAATATCACCAAATCCACGGCCTTCCACCCCTAGACAGATGGCCAAACCAAGGTTGTAAATCGAATGATTATGCATATCCTTCGCATGTATAATTCAAATAACCCTCGCACATGGGATGAGAGCCTTCCCTATGTCCAACATAGTTACGACCGAGCCCTGCATAGCTCAACTGGCCACAACCCCTTTCAAGTGGGGTTGGGATTCCAACCATTGGGTCCCATAGATGTTCCACATCCCCTTGCAGTCACCTCGACCGACTCATATCCTGCTCCAAATGAAGCTGACAAAGCCACCCGGTTCATTGAGTGGATCCATCACATCCACCAACATGTTTAGGATATCCTACAGATGTTCAATGACAAGTACAAACAATGCCATGACCAACATGGGGTCCCACATAAGTTTCAAGTGGGTGACAAAGTTTGGTTGCACTTGCAGAAAGAACGCCTTACAAGACCCCATTGGAAGCTTTGCCCACTCCATTATGGGTTGTACACTATCACCAAGGAAGTGGGGGATAATTATTTTGAGCTCAACTTTTCTCCTTTCCTTGGCCTTCACCCAGTGTTCATCGTGAATCTCCTTCACCCTTATTTGCCACCATTATTGGGCACCTCAAAAGTAGCAGAACAACTGACACCAACAGAGATCAACCCCAACTACATACAATAGGAATCCAATGATCATATTGTGGACACACATATCAAGGGCACTTGAAAGAAAATGATCCATCTTTATAGAGTCGTTAAAGCAGGGCAACTCCTGCACCAAGGCAAGTGGCTCACCCGGGGCCAAATTCAACAAAAATTTTCTCATCTGATGGGGGACTTCAACGCAATGGAGACCATTAATTAATAAGGAGGTAGGATTGATCTAGATGCATATCGGTGGCCACCCACCTTTTCCACCTGGCTCAAAACAATTTTCTGGCAATTTTGGTAATTTACTATTTTTAGCAGTTTTCACTTCTGGAGTTGTTTTGATGCCCTAAATGATGTTTTTTTTGGAAAATAGGTTTGTAATATGTAAGTTCCTTTGATATTGTGCCTAAAATGAATCTCCTCGATGATACCTTTCCAATGGGCTATCATACGCCTAAAACGAAGATTATATGCAAAAGTTACGATCCCAGGAAATTGATGTACTAACCCAAACGAGACCCACATGATTTTTGGCGCTTCATCTCCTAGGGTTAGGTTTTTTGATGTCTAGGTTTTTCGACATTCCAAATTATTGTAAAAATGCCTTCAGAGCCTCATTGTAATCATCTTCTTGTGAATGAGCGCAACCATCACATCTCTTCTCAGAGATAAGCTGCCACCATTCCAACAAGCTTGTTTCCGCTGCATTTTACAGTTTTCATCTTATTTTGTTATTGAATGGAAAACCAGTTTTACTGTATATTTGTTATTTTGTGTTAAGCACCTGTTAACAATCTGTATTCATTTAGTTCTTCTCATAAAATATGGATCACTAATCTCATGGGAATTTTAAGAAAAT
>JZKD02S0090118.1:740144-760579 GCA_000966675.3 Picea glauca | reverse complement strand
TTATTGGTTGGAACAATGTCTAGAGGGTAAGAAATCCCTCCATAAATCATTCATTGATGATGAATGCAATGAATTTCTAATTGGTTCAATGGTTGTTAAGGGAAAATACCTTACACTAGATGACAACTCAAGAAAGACTAATAGTTATGTCTTCATGGATACAAACGAGGTGAATTGGCATATCACTTTACAAACTTAGTCATTAGTATAAAATTCCAACTGAAAAAAATGTTTATAAAGATCTCATCCATGGCTTGGAACATGTTTTATTCGACGATTTTTGGAACTAAAGTTTTTCTCAATAATAGACAATGCAATTTTTGGATTTAGGGGTCAATTTTGGAAAAATATACCTTATGAGTTTGTGGATAGAGTAGTCATTTCAACCTTACCCAAACATGCTTGTAGGAAATTACATCACTCAATTATATTGCTCAATTTGGTTTTCATGCCCTTGATACAAATTCACTATGTGTCCTTGAATGAATTTAAGAAGTCAATTAAAAATTTCCATAAAATGACAAACATAACTCAAATAAATGAACCATTGATTCCATTGGACTCATGACATTGGATGATAGATAGGGGATCCCCTCTCCCATGATTCAATGGTTTGGAGCTTGTTTTATTTAATGATTTTTGGAAATAAGTTTTTTCTCAATAAAAAAGCAATGCAATTTTTGTATTAAAGGATCAAATTTGAAAAACTATGCCTTGAAATCATGTGGGTGGTGTGCTCATGTTGATATTTCCCAAACAAACTCATAGGAGATTATGGAACTTAATTATGTTGTTTGGTTTAATTTTTATTTCCTGGGACCAATTTGCCATGTGTTCTTGAGACACTTGAACCAAACATAGTCGGGGGAATAAAATGTAAACTATGCATTGAAAATATGTGTTGTTAGTTTCATCATGTCTATTTCAATAGGGCCATCCTCCCTATGCATTCAACAAGGTAGTATGCACATCTTCTCATGTTTTGACCCTTATGTATAAACGTTGTAAGGGTGTATCACCTATAGATCATGGGACTTTATGAGTTGTAAATAATCTATGTTTGATTTACATTAAGTACTAGATTTAATATGTTAGAAATTTAGGTTAAACTAAGCCTTTTTAGTATCTTTTAGTAACTCATATGTAAGTTACTAAAAGATACTAAAACATATGAGTTTCTTGTTTATTCTAGGTATATACTGATCTCCTTAAAATCTTCTATGTACTTAAACTAACTAATACATTACTTGATACAATGCACAATAACGACAACACTATAACTAATCCAGGATTAAGATGTGGGACCTCTTCCATTTAAAAGTCTCTCTCTCACTATCTAACCTATTTAAAGTTTCTACCTGATTAAAAAATGTTTCACTCCCCAATCCATCCATGATCAAAGAAAGCCATCCATGATAAAAGAAATACCAATGGAAACTATGATCAATACAACTCTAGGTTTATAGGGTAACATGGAGGGTATAATTATTTCTTCAAATGCAATAAGTACACTAAAATGGATATAATTATCTTTCATTATCTTGATTCCTTAGTCAATAAATAAAGAAGTTTAATTATCTTACATGGGTTGAATTTTTATGTTTGTTTTTGTAAAATTTTTCAATTTGGAGTATAGAATTATTAATTATCAATGTCAAATAAACAAAAACTTGAATGCTGCCACAATATTATTAAAAAATAGAACCATAAAAAAATCATTATACATGTCCAAATTCATGTATCGATATTCAAAATTATCCCAACTATACATTATTTACTAAATGGAACATCATTCCCAAGATACATAATGATACCTCATGCCCAAAATAGAAAACATGGAACCTCATGCCTTAGATATATAATGGCACTATGTTCCCAAAATGGTGGATTGTGCCCAAGATACATAATGTAACCTCATGCCCAAGATACATAATGGTTTAGTCATTGACCCTCACCACCTTGACAACTAGCAAGTGCATCTCCAAATACAATATTTGTCTTCTTTGAGCTGAAGGAAACTCAAGTTCCAAGGAAAAAATTTACTCAAGTGTCTTAGAGTGCTTTTAATGGTCATGCATGAATTGACATTCAAATATTCAAGAGGTGATTTGATCATTCACATTAGAATTGAGATAGAAGATAACAATTATGTGATTCATATTCATATCATATAGGAAAATGATAGTAGCATCCCTCAATATGTATTAACATTTATATTAATTATCGTCTAATTAAAACACACATGAAATTATTTTAATTTATTTATGGATACAATTATACACATCTCTAACTTATAACTTGAGTTCAACTTTCTTAGAGAATATGTATCGTACCATGTGGTTGTAGTAGTATCATCACATAGGAGCTATACTCAGTAATAAATACTTTACAATTATGTTTACCAAATATTTGTCAATTATAAAACTGTATACATAATCAATGAAAATATAAAAAAAATGTTTATTACTAACTTCACCCAAGAAATTATCTTGAATAGGAGACTATGTTGGCCAATAACAAGCATCTCCACAATGACAACATTGATAAGGATCAAATTGACCGGACTGAGAATGGCCATCCTAGTTAGATGTCATGCTTGGTATAGAATAGGTAGCATAGCCTAAAGCTCATACACCTAGTGGTCTAACATTGTCTAAGGATGGATCTTAATGGGTTCTTTGCATAAATACACTTTGCTAGATTAAATTATGTGTCAAAGACAATATTGAAATACTAATGGTAGAAAAGTTGTCTCTAAGATGAGGTGGCTTTGGGTGGGGGGAAAGGGGAGGTTATACATATGCCTAGGAGGGAGTAACCCTCTCATTCTATTATTTCTGACACTTTCTTGACCATGAGAAGAGCTAAGACCAACCCCTAGAATTCACAAATGTCAAAATAATTGACATGAAAACCAATAAATTATGAAGAAAATACAAGGGAATGCCCTTGTTATTGTAGCGAGGTTTATCAAATACCATGAACCACTTATCCATTTAGTGGTATTTTCATGATTGGAATGTGCACCAATGCATGGAAATTACTCTCTCATCCTAGCCATATACTTAGATATATTGAATAATTAGCCATGGGCATGGTCAACGAAAGCAACAACGTTGTCAAGAAAAGTGGTTAATGAAATATGAGATGAATTTGTAGTGTTCCTAAGCTTACTAATTAATTTTGTGAGTTCATCTAAAAAGTGATTATTTTTTGTGTATGGGTCTTGTGGAGTGGTTGGGGTGAGTTTTGGGTTCGATTCATGGTTTTACTCTATAATAGTCCAATACAAATTGTGTTTAAACAAATTTAACAAAATATTTTTACAAGTTTCTATAAATGACATTTCATTTTATTGAGAAGAGGCCAAGTGCCAACAATGTCAACTGCCCTCCTACTTTTCCTTGCCATGTTAGGGCTAAAAAAACAACAAAATAAGCTCATAGTTGCAAAACAATTATAGAAGAATGCACCATGCGTTAAGAAAAAGAATGGAAAAAGGGGTCATGATTTTGACTTCTACTTTTATAGACATATAAATGCACATGTTTTTTAAATTTATGTGTGTTACTTTCATATACAAAAATGACATAGATCCAACTATTTATGAGACAATTCATTGCATGGAACTTCAACCCTCGTTAAAATTATTAAATAAGAGCCTGTACATATTCCTAAAACATGTGCTCATTTTTAATACCTTTATTCAACTTACAAGCTTGCTTGACAACACATTTCACTAACTCTTTGTTCACAAAAAAAAAACACATTAACCACAAACATAAATATCCAAAACCCTTCTATAAATACAATCATTATATTATACACATTTCAAAACAAACTAATTCTACTCAAAATTAAAGCATTTTTTATCTTTCATAAGAATCAAAACATTATAAAAACACAATAACAATAATAATATTGGGGTTATCCTTAAAATCAATCAAGCTTACATTCTAAATCAAAATCATTCTTTACCAATCAACATAATTGGCTTTATGTGAAATTGGTTTTACAAATTTTATAGTGTGGGCGTCCACCCATAAACTTAGGTCATAAACATACTCTATAAAACCTGTTAGTTTTACAAGTGAGATTCATTCATTTCCGAGGCTCAATTAACATATTTGGATTTGTTTGAAATTGGTTTTACAAATTTTCAAAAAACCCAAACGATAGTGTGGGAGACCACTCCTAAACCTACGTCATAAGCATACTCTATAAAACCTTTTACTTTTACAGGTTAGATTCATTCATCTCCGGGGCTCATGATTTTGTTTCTAACTTCAAAAGTACTAAACTTATTACTACTAAAATGATTATTAGTTGCTCTTTGCAAATTTATGTGTACATAAAATCATATTATTTCACATTTTTAGTTGGTGATTTGTAAACAGATGGACTTCCACCTTTATTACAGGTTTCTAGATCTATTTAACCAATAAAAAATAGTATTAAATTTTATTTTAAAATCAAAAAATATTTTAACCTAAATAATATTATAAAAATAAATAATATTTCTTATAATAAAAAAAACACATCTTACAATCCAATAATATCTTTTTTTTTTAACATTATTTAACATTAATTCTATTAAAAAACTAAATATTATCCCAAGTACTATTTAATCTCTTATATACTAAAAACTTTTTTATTAAATTAAACTCTCAATATTAAAAAAAAAATACAGTACATTATATATACCTCCCAAAAAACTCATACACTGTTTTATCCAATGCCCTACTAAAAACATAAACAGTTAAAAAAAACTCATTCTAAATTTATTTATTTGTTGATGTGATAAAGATTTTTAGACAAATAAACAGGTAAAAAATATTCATTCTAAACTTCATTTTTTTTTATGTGATAAAGATTTTTAGATATGCTGAATCTATTTATACATTCAGAAATACAATTTAAACAAATAAACAGTTAAAAAAAATTCATTCTAAATTTCATTTTTTTTTTATGTAATAAGGATTTTTAGACATGCTGAATCTATTTATACAGTAAGAAATACAATTTAAACCAATAAAAATAGTCATTTTATTTCAGATATACATCACCTATTACGGGAAAAATAGTCTAGTTTCAAATTTCAAAGTTTCAATCAGTGACCTATATGATAAGATTATTTAGTTTCAATGAGTAAACTGTGTGATAAGATTATTTACTTACATTTTGAAAATTTTGGCAAAACCCCCCGCAGATTTCATGTCGAATCCCACTATGAGGTTGATCATGGGAACCAATATGCCTCCATCACCAACCCTACCCACAGTCGCACAAGCCGATATCACAAATCCAATACAGTCGCAGAAGCCGWTATCACRAATCCAATAATCGTAGCCACGACGATCCTCCAAAGTGGATTTCAATTCCTGYATTCCTGCATGACGAAAAAACCCAAATCAATACATAAAATCCAGATGAAAAATTATGCAGATTAGGTCATGGATTTTACGATTCCCRAGTTACTCACAGGCCACACTTTGTGGCTCCCAGGTAGAAGACCTAAGAGCTTCGAAACGGACTTAGACTGAAAAATGTCGAACAGGTATTCCACAGCCTCAAATCCTTCCATTCCTGTTTTATGAGGATGACATGCGTTTCGACTTTGGATTGATTTCTTCCACCTAGAACCGAAGGCAAGAGTCCAGACCACATGCTCTTGTCCTCGCGATTACTGTATTAATTATATAGGGTGAACATAATCATCACAGTAATCGCGAGGCTGGCTTTCAGCCTCGCTATTACTGTAATGATTATCTTCTCCATATTAATATAGAGATTTGCTTGATGATGACCGAATTCGATTTCCTTACCCGTTACAGAAAAGTCCAACATAGTGCACAATCGCGACTCGCCCTAGGATGCCAGTCTCGCCATTACTGAGATGATTATCTTCCCCGTATTAATATAGAGGACCGAATTGGATCTCCACCAATCTGCACGATCCAGGAGAACGCACTGTCGCGACTCGCCCTCGCGTGAGAAGGGCATCTATATCCGACAGTGACCACATGCTTGCACGAGAAATATACATAAATACAGTCAACATTTTCGAGATACAAACGGAAAAATCCCCAGAAACGAACTAAAAAGGTAGAACGTTTAGATTAGGTTATTTTGAAATCCGTCCTAATGCTTTTTTCCATGAAAAATTGTTATTTAATTAAATAAATAATAAGTTAGTAAGTTAAGAAACTGAGCAAGATTCGAAGTACATTCGAGAAATAAATGGTTTTTTATATTAAATAAATAATAAGTTAGTAAGTTAATGAGATTGAGGAAGATTCGTAGGACATTCCAGAGCATATTTCGTGTAGTTGGCCGGGCATGATATCCTGTATTATTAAATTGTATATACAATTTATTTTTATTCGACATCACATCTTCGGCGGCTTTGTCAAAATGTAAGAAAATAATCCGATCACACATTTCACTGATTGAAACTTCAAACTACGCTTAGATTCTGAAATCCTTTTACAGTCGTAATTTTTTTTTTCCTTGAAAAATAGTTATTTCATTGAATAAATAATGACTTAGTAAGTTAATGAAATTGAGGAAGATTCGAAGAATATTTATTGAAGTTGAACGTGAAATTTTATGTATAATTTATTAATAGAAGAAAATGCTTTGTTTAACTATCATTATTTTTTGTTGTTGTTTAAAATTCAGTTTTGAATGTAGAAATGTAATTAGTATGCGGAAAAACTCTTATTAGGATTATATAGAAATAATCACTCAAATCTACATATCACAATTAATGATCTTTTAATATAAAAACCTAATTTGATGGTTAGCAATAAAAGATGCTAGTATATTCTTAGGGTCCTCTCAAATCAATGAATAGGATTCATTGTTCATAACTTGATGTTTACTTTTTCAAATTTACCTAATCATATTAAAAAAATACTGTAAAGCCATATGATTGCCATCTTTAGATGATTAACAAGAATTAATATCTGTGGAAATTTTTATTGTTACTTTTACATGATTAAACAACATATTGATTAATGTGTTGAAATGTGAACCGCCTCAATTTTTTTATGGAGTGGGGTTTTAAAGTCATTTTAACGCCAATACCTATGGGCTTTCACCAGTAGCTTTCACCCGTAGACTTTGCAGTTGTGCTAGTTCATAGAACGTTTAGATTCAAAAAAAAAAAATGGAAGTGGTCATAATGGAAGGTAATTGCTTTTCCACAATGTGTGGGCAGTGGAATTGGTGAGAGATAAATGATCTATTTAGTATTTAGTCAGCTTCAACATGATCTGTTAAATTTGTTGTTCGTTTTCAAAAAGTAAGGTTGATAATGTTATGATTAATTAAAAAGAACATTTTTATAATTAATAACTTCTTCATTATGTTAAAAACTATCACAGCAACAAGCAAACTGTTGGTGAAGGGTAAAATTTTTTGCTTAGTAAAATTGGAGGGTGTGTTGTTATCGACACAATGCTCCAATCATCAACACTCCCCCATGGACACATTTGCATTCCGGCTAAGATTGTCCCAAACAGAGGCTTAGTGAAAATGCCAGCTACCTTCTCATCTATGCATATGTGTTGGAACCTCACTGCTCCCTCTTACACCATGTCTCTTATGAAGTCCTGGAAGATCCTTCGAAAGCCACTCTACTTCATGATTTGCATCACTGGATGTGATATATGAGTGCTCCATATATTTGCTTCATGTCTCAAACTAGAGACTATATAATATGTTGCCTTATGCAACTATCACTATAGCTCCCTCGTAGAGCTATCACTAGTGGCATTCCTCCTTCTCGAAACAAGAAACAAGAGAAACAATATTTCCATGGCAACCTCCATGGAATTTAACAAGATAACCTACCAGACAACAAAACAAGAATATATCCTCAAGGGGATATCAACAAGTGCATCTCTCATATTTAAGTGGTTAGTATAATTATCATAACTTCAATAGATCAAGATGCAACATATGATCACAATAATGCCATAAAATCTAGAGACATATCAAAAAAATCAAACCTAGAGGGTGTGTTGTTCCTCTGGATGTGTTGTAACTGAGATCCCTCTAGATCTATGATTTGCTACTGTTAAGAACCTGAGTAGATCTTATGCACTACCTCTCTAGCTACCTTACAACTACTTGGACAAAAGTCCCTTATCCTACAAAACACCCTCAAGATAATGATACAATTTAACATATACAAGTACATACCTCAGAAATTGTAGCACCATCCGAAAACAACGGTAAGCAGCGGCAAAACCTAAAACTTCAAGGTTCTCCAACTAGCTTGAAAAAATAAAACTATGCAACGAAAAGGTACTGTGGAAAGGTACATCGAAAAACCGCAGCGCCTAGGTAAATCTCACGATCTTCCTTTCAGTGATTTGACTATTTTGAAGGAAACCAAGCTCTGAAACCATGTTGAATTTTCGTTAATTACATTAACATTAGATTTACCATAGCAATTTGAACTTCTTTTGTATGCTTGTTTCTCCATAGGCGATGTTGCACCATCTCCACCCAAACATAGGCACCCACTTGTGCCACCCCTAAGCATAACATATACATCTTGGGAAACCCTTCTACACAAGGGGAGAAAACCCATCAAACGTTCTTATAGAGAATATCCTTTCCAAGACAAAATAAACAAGAACAAGCTCTGTCCACTAGAGAAAACCACAAAGAAGATAACCCAACAACATAGATGCAACACACCCTAGACAAAGCGCTAGGGTGTCTAGCCTCCACTAGTGCACCACCAAGAGATAACCAACAATGCATTTGAAACTCACTCTAGCCAGAGCGCTAGAGTGGCTAACCTTCACCATGCACATCACAAAAGATAAACCCTAGTGAGAGGTATGAGGAAACCCTAACCAAGATGTGCCCTACTTACTTCCTTCTAAAGCTCTCCACAAAACTTGCTCTATATCTCCATGAGAGAGTGTGTCAATTGATGAAGGCGTCACTCATTTATACTAATCTGTCCAGTGAATTTTCTGGCAGGGATGATCTGTATTTATGGAAAATATAATTTATGTTTATCTTTTTCTTCTAGAGTCGACTTTACTTATGGAGCATTATAATTCTTCTTTATTATTTTTAGTGAGGTCGACTTCTCTTCTGGGATCTTCTTTGAGTTCCAATGGTTTTCCTTTAATGTCGTGGAAACTTCATCTATAAGAAAGGTTATCTCAGAGGTGAATACCTCTCGCAGCTACTAGAAACATCAACATAAGAATCTTTCTAGATTGTAGGTGTTTTTCATTGAAATTGAGATCAAGAAGCATCATTTATGGAACAAGTCCCTTGTTGTCTTCCCATGACCTTGGTTAGACCTCTAGACCCATTCTTGGTGCACAACTAACCTAGTCATGGTTCCCATAACACCCTTGAAGGAAATTGATAGCCAACAAACTTCAAATGTGGCACTTTGAGGACTCATCCATTGTACTTGAACTTGAGAAGTAAGCTTGATGGCTAAAGGTTATTTGTTTCCTCCCCTGACTATTGTAATGTACCCAAGACACATCCATGATGCCCAAAATATCAAAATGGTTGACATAGTCAACTCGAATACGAAAGACCCCCTAGAGAGAGATGGTGTCATGGTTTTAGATGTTTTTCATGGTGATTAAGCTTAAGAATATTCAATGACATTTTCATGGTGCTTAAACTTGAGAAGCAAATTTTAGGGATATGGGCTATGTTTTCCCTTTCCTAGCCATGGTTAAGGGACTAAGGATATTGTTTCCATATCATGAGAATGGAAACAATATGTGATGGATAAAACATATGGATGGAACCCATATCCAACTCCCTGGACAAAGACCCCCCTTGTGAGGGATCATGTCATTGTTTCTAGATTTTATTCATGGTGCTTGAACTAAAAAATGTCTAATTAATGCTTAAGGCCCTTGCTTCCCCCTTTGAGCATGTTTATACCTTAAGGCTCATTTTCAATGCACAAAATCTACTTGTGGCATTTGTATCCCACTCAAAGGCGTAGAAAGAATCCCTACAAAGGACTCATGTATCGATTCAAGGACTCATTCAATGCTCTTGAGTCGAAGAAGATTCAAGAATTTCCTAAGGTGCATGTTTTATTTCCTTGACCATGGTCAAGGCCTCATGACCCATCCTTAGTGTTAAAAAAATCCTAATGGTATCCATATCTAACTCTTATACCAAAGACACTCTATAAAGGTCTTGTATTTAGTTTCTTGGTGTTGTTCATGGAAGTTTAGTCAAAGAATTGGAATTCAGAGCCTAATTACCAAGTCTTTTTCCTTCCCTAACCATGGCTCTTGAGCTCTAAAAGGTTCATATAGGAATTAATCCCCCTTTTCTACCACTAACCATGATTAGACCTCGAGGCCCATTTCTAGTGCAGAAAAACTACTCATTTCACTCCTTTCCTACCCATGTCATGAATTTGGGGGGATGATCATTGAATGCAGAGATTTAAATAAGTTAATTATGAAATAGGTAGTGGAAAAGAAAGAAAAAATATAGCATCGATGGTGTCCCTAGTTACTGTTATGTTCTTAAAGGGAACACATTTTTCATATTTCTTTGAGAAATTTAACATATAGTTATAAAATGAAGCATTGTAATTATGTCCTAATTGTTGCATCATGAAGCATGATTATGTAATTCCATCAACAAACCTTTGGAAAATACCCAACAATATGTTCAACATATCCACGTGGCATAGAGACACGATAAAAAATTTAGCATATGTAGGGATACCTTCCCCTCAATACTATAATATAAGTGGTGGATTTTGTTGATAAATATATTCTTCAACCACAAGATAATATTTGGCGCCAATATTTTCATTAGAATCAAGTCAACATAATGATGTGTATCCCATATAGCCATGGGCTAGATAGTAATGAAGATGAGAGGATAATATTGAAGGAGTCTAATTTCTACATAAGTGATAATGAGTATCATGAATTACATAGAAAGGATTCAATTTTTGACCAATATCCCGTCACATTCATTCATAAAGGGGGGTTTTAAAATTGCAAAAACTCGGGTCAATATATTGTTTCATATTAAGAGCGGAGAGACATTTTTTAATTGAAATGGGTTTAAAGGTATTGGAGGTGGGGGATGCATGGAGCAAGGAGTTATCGCATGTTGGACAATAAATCAATGCCCAATAAATTACGGTGAAACTCTCTTTTGGAAGAAGAAATCGATAGTGAGGTCGCAACTTCACCCCTTATTGAGATCAACTAAATCCTTTGTATGAAAAATAATATTGAGAACCAAATACCTTCGATCACATACCTCTCTATTAAGCAGTTTCCCTAACCCCCCTTTTATCTGTATTTATGTATGTAGGGTTTTATCTCTAATATTGGAAGGTTTAATTTGTTTCAAGTAGGTCCTATGAATTTGTAAAATCCCATAGCTTGATCAAATATTTAAGGGTATAAGTTTTTTCCAATTCAAGGGGTCTCTTGCAAACCTTGATTTTTCACTATGTAGGGATAGTTTTGAGTGGGTTATTTTGGTTGTAAGAATGAGGGTTCTATGGTTTTTACAATAATTGGGAAGCCAATATCACCAAACAACATATTTGATTTCTCTACACAACCTCATGGGGATGTGTTTATTGTAAGTTTCCAAATGTATCTCTACAAAAAATTTGGGACAATTTTTTATTTATTTTATTTTTATTTTTATTTTTATTTTTTCGGGTAGAGACACGTATTGCCAATGTATTTAAAGCACATATATTTGTTGTTTGGTGGGTAAAATTGTGGTTGTATAAAACTAAACGGAGGAAATACAAATGGTTTCACAGGTTACTTTAAACAAACATTTTACCTAAATGACTTATTTCTACCTAAATGACTAATCAATTTCCTAGGGTCGTAACTTTTGCATACGATCTTTGTTTTAGGTGTATGATAGCCCGTTGGAAATGTATCATCGAGGAGAATCATTTTAGGTGAAATATCAAATAAAATTACATATTTCACACCTGTTTTCCCAAAAAACATCGTTTAGGGCCTCAAAACGACTCTGAAAGTGAAAACTGCTAAAAATAGTAAATTACCAAAATTGCCAGAAAATTGTTTTGAGCCAGTTGGAAAAGGTGGGTGGCCACCAATATCCATATGGATCAATATTTACTCCTTAGGAATTAATGGTCTCCATTGCGTTGAGGTCCCCCATCAAATGAGGAAATTCTATGGAATTTGGTCCCAAGTGAGCCACTTGCCTTGGTGCAGGAGCTTTCGTGCTTTGACGACTCTATAAAGATGGATCCTTTGCAGTAAAGTTCTCTTGATATGTGTGTCAAAAATATGATCATTTGATTCCTTTTTTATGCAGTCGAGGTTGAGCTCTGTTGGTGTCATTTCTTCTACTACTTCTGAGGTGTCCAATAATGGTGGCAAATAAGGGCGAAGGAGATTCACATTGAACACTGGGTGAAGGCCAAGGAAAGAAGCAATGTTGAGCTCAAAAGAATTATCCCCCACTGCCTTGGTGATAATGTACGACCCATAATAGAGTGGGTGAAGCTTCCAATGGGGTCTTGTAAGGCATTATTTCTACAAGTGAAACCAAACTTTGTCGCCCACCTGAAACTTATGTGGGACCCGATGTTGATCATGGCGTTGTTTGTACTTTTCATTGGACTTCTGTAGGATATCCTAAACCTGTTGGTGGATGTGCTGGATCCACTCAATGAACTGGGTGGCTTTGTCAGCTTCATTTGGAGCAGGAGATGAGTCACTTGAGGTGATCGCAAGGGGAAGTGGAATATCTATGGGACCCAATGGTTGGAATCCCAACCCCACCTGAAAGGGGTTTTATCTAGTTGAGCTATGCAGGGCTCGGTCGTAACTATGTTGGACAGAGGGAAGACTCTCATC
Organism: Picea glauca; assembly: GCA_000966675.3. Taxonomy (NCBI): domain Eukaryota; kingdom Viridiplantae; phylum Streptophyta; class Pinopsida; order Pinales; family Pinaceae; genus Picea; species Picea glauca. The sequence continues at coordinate 747,683 of JZKD02S0090118.1, read as the reverse complement.
CCATGTGCGAGGGTTCTTTGAATTATACATGCGAAGGATATGCACAATCATTCGATTTACAACCTCGGTTTGGCCATCTGTCTGGGGGTGGAAGGTCGTGGATTTGGTGAGCTTGGTGTCCAATAGTGACCAAAGGCTCGACCAAAATGTCATGAGAAATTGACTGTCCCGATCTGAGATAATGGTTTGTGGGATTCCAAAATGTACCCAAACTCGTTCAAAGAAGAGCTTGGCAGTGGGCTCTATTGTGATTCTCTTCTTGTAGGAAACAAGAATCACCATCTTAGAAAAGAGATCAACAACCACAAAAGCATAGTAATTTCCCTTCTTGGTGGATGGGAGGCTCGACATGTAGTCCATTGAGATGGATTCCCATGGCCTGTCAGGAGTAGGAAGAGGGGTGTACATGCCTTGTTTCCTAGAGGTCGGTTTGGCAAGAGCGTAGGCAGTGCAAGACCTGATATACTTGCCAATCTCCTGTTGAAGTTTCAGCCGGTAGAAATGTTTTTGTATCATCACCACTGTCTTTTCGACGCTGAAATGTCCTATCACCTGACTATAGTGGGCTTCCCAGATCAAATTTTCTCACTCTCTTGATGGAACATAGATATGGCCCAGACGACACAACAACCCATCCTGAAGATGGAAATTATCGACAACTACGTTTTCAAACAACCTTTTGTAGGTGGTGGCGAAGTCCAGGTCTGTCTCATAGAGTTGGGGCCATCCAGAGGTCTCATGGCCACAAGAGTCTAGCACTGTGGTGAGTTCCATGACTGGCGGTCTGTTGAGGCAATTAGCGACGTGATTGGTGCTTCCTGTTTTATACTTGATGTTGAGGTGGAATTGTTGCAAGTATGTGGACCACTTTTGATGGAGGTCATTTTGCAATTTTCCCTATGTCTACATGAACTGCAGTGGCTTATGATCAATGTGGATGACTTTCTCCTTCCAAAGAATGTAATGTCTCCACTGGCGATAGGCTTGCACAATGGAATACATTTATTTTTCGTAAGTAGGGTACTTACGAACAACATCTGATAGTGTCTCACTATGATAGGCCACATGCTAGCCATGTTGAGTCAGAATGGTTCCCATAGCATAGTCTGAAGCATATGAATCGATCTCAAAGGGTTGTTTCAAGTCTGGTAGTGAAAGTGTTGGGGCTGAGCACAAGCGCTGCTTCAAATCATCGAACGCTTGTGGGTGGGATCAGGCCCACACAAATTTCACCGTAACACCACCCCTGTTTATTTGGCTAAGGGCCCATGCAATATGGGAGAATCCCAACATGAACCCGCGGTAGAAATTGGCAAGGCCCAAGAAGCTCCAAAGATTTAAGGGATGAAGAGTTATGATATGAAGTGGCTCACCTTTCTAGGTATAAAAATAGAAATACATATACATAAACCCCTTCCCAGGTGAATTATTGACCATGTATTATATTGGAGAGAGGGTTCAAAGTAGTATAACACCAATCCCTTGAACCTAACAATATATTACTATAGTGTCATGTCCCTATGTTGGGATGTTAGTGCACTTAGTTGCTTATTTTTGGGTTATTTTTATAATTTGTGGGATTATAAGAGTTTATTCATGTCGAATTACCAGGGGTAAAAATAAAAAGGGGTACTAAAAGTGCCATGAAGAAAATGGATTTATACGATATTTAGTAAAAATACGAGTTTTTTTAATTAGATAGATGTATTGGGAGGGAGGTTCAACAAAAGAATTTCATAATGTATTTTTAAATATCTAATAAAATTAGGGATATTATTTAATATTCCAAGAATGAATATGCTATGTCTTCAGTTCACTGACTTAATCCCCCACAGACCTACATTATGTACGACATTGCTCTCAGATATTCTACATTCACTTGAAGGAGAGACACACATACAGATGGACATTGGATTTTTTTTAATGGTTGTGTGGACCAATTAAATAATGCATGTGTATTTCACTGGTTTAGTTTGTTGGAAAAAAATTCAATGTGTTGCACATTTGGAACTTTTTTGAGACTAGGCATCGGAAAGGTGAGTATGATGCAACTAGTGTGTGCATCAAAACTGCACAATGTAGGGAGAAGATGAAATTTATGAAAAAATCCATTATTTGAGACGTAATATCTATATTCAAATTGAATTCTACAATAATGGTATATGGAACAAGAATACATGAGAAATAAAAAAAGAGAGAATATCTGCAAAGAAATTTTTGGGAGGTGGTCAATGTAGATCAATCGCATGCATATTGTTGCAACTTAGTATGTGGAACTCGTGAATTTCATTTAGATCGAAGCTCAAACAACCCTTTATTTAAAATGTGGAAATGAAAACATTCTTTCTTTTGTGGACCATGTAGTAGTCATGAATAATATAGCTACAAATCAACAAACATGATTGATGCGTGGGATATCATATCACTTGCAGTAGGCCTAAGTGTAATTATTGAATCAACCTAGTTAGAGAAGGGTCAATCATCTATTTCACTAGATTATGATCATGTCTCCAATATTGTACAACCAAATACATAACAATCAGAAAGAGTTAAAAATATTGTGGCAATAGTTTAAGAGAGTTTGTGATTTATCTATCGTAGAAAATTCCTATACACTTATATCTAATTTTGCATTTCCTTTTTGCAAGACATGCATATGCAATGGATTCCTTAAAAACATTGAATGGGGCACTAGTTATTGGTTGGAACAATGTCTAGAGTGTAATAAATCCCTCCATAAATCATTCATTGATGATGAATGCAATGAATTTCTAATTGGTTAAATGGTTGTTAAGGGAAAATACCTTACACTAGATGAAAACTCAAGAAAGACTAATAGTTATGTCTTCATGGATACAAACGTGGTGAATTGGCATATCACTTTAAAAACTTGGTCATTAGTATAAATTTCCAACTGCAAAAAATGTTTATAAAGATCTCATCCATGGCTTAGAACTTGTTTTATTCGATGATTTTTGGAACTAAGGTTTTTCTCAATAATAGACAATGTAATTTTTGGATTTAGGGGTCAATTTTGGAAAAATATACCTTATGAGTTTGTGGATAGAGTGGTCATTTCAACCTTACCCAAACATGATTGTAGGAAATTACATCACTCAATTATATTGCTCAATTTGGTTTTCATGCCCTTGATACAAATTCACTATGTGTCCTTGAATGAATTTAAGAAGTGAATTAAAAATTTCCATAAAATGAAAAACATAACTCAAATCAATGACCCATTGATTCCATTAGACTCGTGACATTGGATTATAGATAGGGGATCCCCTCTCCCATGATTCAATGGTTTGGAGCTTGTTTTATTTAATGATTTTTGGAAATAAGTTTTTTCTCAATAAAAAAGAATGCAATTTTTGTATTAAAGGGTCAAATTTGAAAAACAATGCCTTGAAATCATGTGGGTGGTGTGCTCATGTTTATCTTTCCCAAACAAACTTGTAGGATATTATGGAACTTAATTATGTTGCTTGGTTTAATTTTTATTTCCTGGGACCAATTTGCCATGTGTTCTTGAGACACTTGAACCAAACACAGTCGAGGGAATAAAATGTAAACTATGCATTGAAAATATGTGTTGTTAGTTTCATCATGTCTATTTCAACAGGGTCATCCTCCCTATGCATTCAACAAGGTAGTATGCACATCTTCTCATGTTTTGACCCTTATGTATAAACGTTGTAAGGGTGCATCACCTATAGATCATGGGACTTTGTGAGTTGTAAATAATCTATGTTTGATTTACATTAAGTACTAGATTTAATATGTTATAAATTTAGGTTAAAATAAGCCTTTTTAGTATCTTTTAGTAACTTACACAGTCTAAAAAAGACTCCAAAAAAAAAATTGTACATTGAATTTTTTTATGATTTCTCTTGTGAATCTCAACACTTTTCTAACTTCAAACACACCATCAAATACTATTGGAATCCATCTAATTTTTTCAACCCTTTATGAACCAAAACTTTTTATCCATTTGAGAACCTTAATGTCTTTTCACCCTTAAATATTTTTCATTTCCAAAGACTGTTTAAATACATTGAGGTTTGAATTGCAAGTTTTATTTTATCCTTTGGGTTTAATACATCAAGGGGTTAAGATGGAACTATTCTAGTGTTATATCATTTATAACTATTAGTGTATCCTTCTGACATTTCTTGGTAGAGAACATGTGGTTGAAAAACATTGTTTTCAACCTCTCAAAGAGAACCTAACAATGTTATAATGCCCTAACTTATGATGCCAATGAATTCATCAAGTTTTTGTTCCATGGATCACTTAGAGAATTCATACTTGAAGAAATTAAAATACTCCATGCTAAAGAGAGATTGTTGAAATTCAACCATCTTACAAAAACATATGAGTTTCTTGTTTATTCTAGGTATATACCGTTCTCCTTAAAATCTTCTATGTACTTAAACTAACTAATACATTACTTGATACAATGCACAATAACCCCAAAACTATAACTACTCAAGGAATAAGATGTGGGATCTCTTCCATTTAAAAGTCTCCCTCTCACTATCTAACCTATTTTAAGTTTCTACCTGATTAAAAAATGGTGCACTCCCCAATCCATCCATGATCAAAGAAATCCATCCATGATAAAATAAATACCAATGGAAACTATGATCAATACAACTCTAGGTTTATAGGGTAACATGGAGGGTATAATTCTTTCTTCAAATGCAATAAGTACACTAAAATAGATATAATTATCTTTCATTATCTTGATTTCTTAGTCAATAAATAAAGAAGTTTAATTATCTTACATGGGTTGAATTTTCATGTTTGTTTTTGTAAAAAATTTCAATTTGGAGTATAGCATTATTAATTATCAATGTCAAATAAACAAAAACTTGAATATTATCATGATATTATTTAAAAACAAAACCATAAAAAAATCATTATACATGTCCAAATTCATGTATCTATATTCAAAATTATCCCAACTATACATTGTTTACTAAATGGAACATCATTCCCAAGATACATAATGATACCTCATGCCCAAAATAGAAAACATGGAACCTCATGCCTTAGATATATAATGGCACTATGTTCCCAAAATGGTGGATTGTGCCCAAGATACATAATGTAACCTCATGCCCAAGATACATAATGGTTTAGTCATTGACCCTCGCCACCTTGACAACTAGCAAGTGCATCTCCAAATACAATATTTATCTTCTTTGAGCTGAAGGAAACTCAAGTTTCGAGGAAAAGAATTACTCAAGTGTCTTAGAGTGCTTTTAATGGTCATGCATGAATTGACATTCAAATATTCAAGAGGTGATTTGATCATTCACATTAGAATTGAGATCGAAGATAACAGTTATGTGATTCATATTCATATTCATATAGGAAAATTATAGTAGAATCCCTCAATATGTATTAGCATTTATATTAATTATCGTCTAATTAAAGGACACATGTAATTATTTTAATTTATTTCTGGATACAACTATACACATCTCTAACTTATAACTTGAGTTCAACTTTCTTTGGGGGGGGGGAGTGAATGTAAGTATTCTAAATATTTGTGTGTGAGGTGCCCAAATGAAGTATGCCACTTCAATTGCTACATCAACTCTAGGAGAATATGTATCCTACCACATGGTTGTAGTAGTATTATCACATAGGAGCTATACATCCAAAAAATAAAACTCAGTAATAAATACTTTACAATTATATTTACCAAATATTATTCAATTATAAAATTATATACATAATCAATGAAAATATAAAAAAAAAGTTTCTTACTAACTTCACCCAAGAAATTATCTTGAATAGGAGACTATTTTGGCCAATAACAAGCATGTCCACAATGACAACATTGATAAGGATCAAATTGACTGGAATGAGAATGGCCATCGTAGTTAGATGTCATGCTTGGTATAGAATAGGTAGCATAGCCTAAAGCTCATACACCTAGTGATCTAACATTGTCTAAGGATGGATCTTAATGGGTTCTTTCCATAAATACACTTTGCTAGATTAAATTATGTGTCAAAGACAATATTGAAATCCTAATGGTAGAAAAGTTGTCTCTAAGATGAGGTGGCTTTGGGTGGGGGCAAAGGGGAGGTTAGACATATGCCTAGGAGGGAGTAACCCTCTCATTCTATTATTCCTGGCACTTTCTCGACCATGAGAAGAGATAAGACCAACCCCTAGAATTCACAAATGTCAAAATAATTGACATGACAACCAATAAATTATGAAGAAAATACAAGAGAATGCCCTTGTTATTGCAGGGAGGTTTATCAAATACCATGAACCACTTATCCATTTAGTGGTATATTCATGATTGGAATATGCACCAATGCATGGAAATTACTCTCCCATCCTAGCCATATACTTAGATATATTGAATAATTATCCATGGGCATGGTCAACAAAAGCAACAATGTTGTCAAGAAAAGTGGTTAATGAAATATGAGATGGATTTGTAGTGTTTCTAAGCTTACTAATTAATTTTGTGAGTTCATCTAAAAAGTGATTATTTTTCGTGTATGAGTCTTGTGGAGTGGTTGGGGTGAGTTTTGGATTCGATTCACGGTTTTACTCTATAATAGTTCAATACAAATTGTGTTTAAACAAATTTAACAAAATATTTTTACAAGTTTCTAGAAATGGCAATTCATTTTATTGAGAAGAGGCCAAGTGCCAACAATGTCAACTTCCCTCCTACTTTTCATTGCCATGTTAGGACTAAAAAAACAACAAAATAAGCTCATAGTTGCAAAACAATTATAGAAGAATGCACCATGGGTTAAGAAAAAGAATGGAGAAAGGGGTCATGATTTTGAGTTATACTTTTATAGACATATAAATGTACATGTTTTTTAAATTTATGTGTGTTACTTTCATATACAAAAATAACATAGATCCAACTATTTATGAGTCAATTCATTGCATGGAACTTCAACCCTCATTAAAATTATTAAATAAGAGCCTGTACATATTCCTAAAACCTGTGATCATTCTTAATACCTTTATTCAACTTACAAGCTTGCTTGACAACACATTTCACTAACTCTTTGTTCACCAAAAAAAAACACATTAACCACAAACATGAATATCCAAAACCCTTCTATAAATACAATCATTATATTATACAATTTTCAAAACAAACTAATTTTAGTCAAAATTAAAGCATTTTCGATCTTCCATAAGAATCAAAACATTATAAAAACACAATAACAATCATAATATCGGGGCTATCCTTAAAATCAATCAAACTTACATTCTAAATCAAAATCATTCTTTACCAATCAACATAATTGGCTTTATTTGAAATTGGTTTTACAAATTTTATAGTGTGGGCGACCACCCATAAACTTAGGTCATAAACACACTCTATAAAACCTTTTACTTTTACAAGTGAGATTCATTCATTTCCAAGGCTCAATTAACATATTTGGATTTGTTTGAAATTGGTTTTACAAATTTTCAAAAAACCCAAACGATAGTGTGGGAGACCACTCCTAAACCTACGTCATAAGCATACTCTATAAA
>JZKD02S0090118.1:726488-738466 GCA_000966675.3 Picea glauca | reverse complement strand
CAGACACACAAATTTTAATATATGCACCAGCTTCCTTATTTCTTTGATCCCATTTTTCAAGAGCCTTTTGTTCAGTAGGAGGAGTCTCTTTCCCACTAACCAAATCATATTGCTTTCTCATTGTTAAAAATGGGTCTATTTTATGCACCCAATCATTATAATTTTTCCCATTTAACTTAATTTCTGGAATTATACCCATGTTAATGGCCATTTTATCAAAAAAAATACTTCCACACAGAAATTATGCCTTCTTCACACAATATCCCACACACAGAAATTGTCCCTTCTCCACAATAGCACAAACAATAACACCACTGAAACTATCATTTCCTGCTATTTTCAATTTCTTTATGATTTAAAAAAGACTCCCTGAACTCCAAAACCGAAATGTTAACCCAAAAACTTCATTAAATTTTTCTGTAATTTTAAGAATAAAGCTCACCCTCCTTGTGGCAGCTTCCTCACCCCAACGCAGCCTCCTTCACCAACACGGCGCCTCCTTCACCAACGCGGCAGATCCCATTTTTCACCAACACGGCCAGATCCCATTTCGCCTTCTGCAATCGGGGGTTTTCTTGGCAGCAGACAGCAACTTTGCTTTTGCACTAGACGCCTTCTACAATCGGGGTTTTTTTTGACAGCACCTCGGACTACAAATAAGACAGCACCTCCAGCCGAGAGCACGCACAGCAATTCGATTTGAGCAGACTGCAATACACTTGACAACACTCAACGGACAGCCCAATATCAACGCTGCTCTGATACCATGAAGAAAGCAGGAAGAACAGAACACGAAATTAAACAACAAAGAGAAGGGAAACACATACACAGCTGAATTCAAACTCAGACTGATGCTGAACATGTTAGATAGATATCAATTTATAGAGAAATTACAAGCTGCAGGATTGTCTCGAATCCTCCAGAGCTTCCTGCGATTTCTAGAATTCTATTGATATTTTTCTGCAGTCCACCGTCTTTGCCAACTACCGCAATTAATTCTCTGCTTCTAGATGTCTTCCTACGGCCACTTATAAACATTACAGGTTAATCTCTGTTTTAACACTCCCCTTAATGTTTATTAGGATTAACATACACTTATTAAGGGGATACTTCTTTAAGTCCTATCATGCTTCTGAATTTTACAAACTTTACAGTACTCAAAGCTTTAGTAAATATATCAGCAACTTGATCTTCTGTTCTGCAATATTTCAACATGATGTTTCCCTTCTCTCTGTTGTTTAATTTCGTGTTCTGTTCTTCCTGCTCTCTTCACAGACTTAGACTGAAAAATGTCGAACAGGTATTCCACAGCCTCAAATCCTTCCATTCCTGTTTTATGAGGGATGACATGCGTTTCGACTTTGGATTGATTTCTTCCACCTAGAACCGAAGGCGAGAGTCCAGACCACATGCTCTTGTCCTCGCGATTACTGTATTAATTATATAGGGTGAACATAATCATTACAGTAATCGCGAGGCTGGCTTTCAGCCTCGCTGTTACTGTAATGATTATCTTCTCCATATTAATATAGAGATTTTCTTGATGATGACCGAATTCGATTTCCCTTACCCGTTACAGAAAAGTCCAAGATTGTGCACAACCCAGGAGAGCGCACTGTCGCGACTCGCCCTAGGATGCCAGTCTCGCCATTACTGAGATGATTATCTTCCCCGTATTAATATAGAGGACCGAATTGGATCTCCACCAATCTGCACGATCTAGGAGAACGCACTGTCGCGACTCGCCCTCGCCTGAGAAGGGCATCTATATCCGACAGTGACCACATGCTTGCACGAGAAATATACATAAATACAGTCAACATTTTCGAGATACAAACGGAAAAATCCCCAGAAACGAACTAAAGAGGTAGAACTTTTAGATTAGGTTATTTTGAAATCCGTCCTAATACTTTTTTCCATGAAAAATTGTTATTTAATTAAATAAATAATAAGTTAGTAAGTTAAGAAACTGAGGAAGATTCGAAGTACATTCGAGAAATAAATGGTTTTTTATATTAAATAAATAATAAGTTAGTAAGTTAATGAGACTGAGGAAGATTCGTAGGACATTCCAGAGCATATTTCGTGAAGTTGGCCGGGCATGATCTCCTGTATTATTAAATTGTATATACAATTTATTTTTATTCGACATCACATCTTCGGCGGCTTTGTCAAAATGTAAGTAAATAATCCGATCACACATTTCACTGATTGAAACTTCAAACTACGCTTAAGATTCTGAAATCCTTTTACAGTTTTTTTTTTTTTTTAATCCTTGAAAACTAGTTATTTCATTGAATAAATAATGACTTAGTAAGTTAATGAAATTGAGGAAGATTCGAAGAATATTTATTGAAGTTGAACGTGAAATTTTATGTATAATTTATTAATAGAAGAAAAGGTTTTGTTTAACTATCACTATTTTTTGTTGTTTAGAATTCAGTTTTGAATGTAGAAATGGAATTAGTATGCGGAAAAACTCTTACTAGGATTATATAGAAATAATCACTCAAATCTACATATCATAATTAATGATCTTTTAATATAAAAACTTAATTTGATGGTTAGCAATAAAAGATGCTAGTATATTCTTAGTCGTCCTCTCAAATCAATGAATAGGATTCATTGATCATAATTTGATGTTTACTTTTTCACATTTACCTAATCATATTAAAAAATTATTGTAAGGCCATATGATTGCCATCTTTAGATGATTAACAAGAATTAATATATGTAGAAATTTTTATTGTTACTTTTACATGATTAAACAACATATTGAAGTGTTGAAATGTGAACCGCCTCATTCCAAATTTGGAGTGTGAATGACATCAGTTTTTTATGGAGTGGGGTTTTAAAGCCATTTTAACGCCAATACCTATGGGCTTTCACCAGCAGACTTTGCTGCTATGCTAATTCATAGAATGTTTATATTCAATAAAAAAATGGAAGTGGTCATAATGGAAGGTAACTGCTTTCACACTGTGTGGGCAGTGGAATTGGTGAGAGATAAATGATCTATTTAGTATTCAGTCAACTTCAACACGCTCTGCTAAATTTGTTGTTCGTTTTCAAAACATAAGGTTGATAATGTTATGATTAATTAAAAAGAACATTTTTATAATTAATAACTTCTTCACTATGTTAAAAACTAGCACAGCAATAAGCAAGCTGCTGGTGAAGGGTAAAATTTATTGCTTAGTAAAATTCAAATCTGGAGGGTGTGTTGTTATCGACACAATGCTGCAATCATCAACACCCCCCAGGGAAACATTTGCATTCTGGCTAAGATTGTCCCAGACAAAGGCTTAGTGAAAATGCCAGCTACCTTCTCATCTATGCATATGTGTTGGAACCTCACTGCTCCCTCTTACACCATGTCTCTTATGAAGTCCTACAAGATCCTTCAAAAGCCGCTCTGCTTCATGATTTGCATCACTGGTTGCGATATATGAGTGCTACATATATCTGCTTCATGTCTCAAACTAGAGACTATATAATATGTTGCCTTATGCAACTGTCACTATAGCTCCCTCTTAGAGCTATCACTAGTGTCCTTCCTCCTTCTCGGAACAAGAAACAAGAGCAACAATATTTCCATGGAAACCTCCATGGAATTTAACAAGATAACCTACCAGACAACAAAACAAGAATATATCCTCAAGGGGATATCAACAAGTGCATCTCTCGCATTTAGGTGGTTAGTATAATTATCATAACTTCAACATATCAAGATGCAACATACGATCACAATAATGCCATAAAAGCTAGAGACATATCAAAAAAATCAAACCTGGAGGGTGTGTTGTTACTCTGGATGTGTTGGAACTGAGATCCCTCTGGATCTATGATTTTCTACTTGGACAAAAGTCCCTTATCCTACAAAACACCCTCAAGATAATGATACAATTTAACATATACAAGTACATACCTCAGAAATTGTAGCACCATCCGAAAACAACGGTAAGCAGGGACAAACCCTAAAACTTCAAGGTGCTCCAACTAGCTTGAAAAAATAAAACTGTGCAGCAAAAAGGTACTGCGGAAAGGTACATCATAAAACTGCAGTGCCAAGGTAAATCTCACGATCTTCCTTTCAGTGATTAGACTATTCTGAAGGAAACCAAGCTCTGAAGCCATGTTGAATTTTCGTTAATTACATTAACATTAGATTTACCATAGCAATTTGAACTTCTTTTGTATGCTTGTTTCTCCATAGGCGATGTTGCACCATTGCCACCCAAACATAGGCACCCGCTCGTGCCACCCCTGAGCATAACATATACATCTTGGGAAACCCTTCTATACAAGGGGAGAAAACCCATAAAACGTTCTTATAGAGAATATCCTTGCCAAGACAAAATAAACAAGAACAAGCTCTGTCCACTAGAGCAAACCACAAAGAAGATAACCCAACAACATAGATGCAACACACCCTAGACAAAGCACTAGGGTATCTAGCCTCCACTAGCGCACCACCAAGAGATAACCAACAACGCATATGAAACTCACTCTAGCCAGAGTGCTAGAGTGGCTAACCTTCACCATGCACATCACAAAAGATAAACCCTAGTGAGACGTATGAGGAAACCCTAACCAAGATGTGCCCTACTTCCTTCCTTCTAAAGCTCTCCACAAAACTTGCTCTATATCTCCATGAGAGAGTGTGTCAATTTTGGAAGGCATCACTCATTTATACTAATCTGTCCAGTGAATTTTTTGGTAGGGATAATTTGAATTTATGGAAAATATAATTTATGTTTATCTTTTTCTTCTAGAGTCGACTTTACTTATGGAGCATTGTAATTCTTCTTTATTATTTTTTGTGAGGTCGACTTCTCTTCTGGGATCTTCTTTGAGTTCCAATGGTTTTCCTTTAATTTCATGGAAACTTCATCTATAAGAAAGGTTATCTCAGAGGTGAATACCTCCCGCAGCTACCAGAAACATAAACATAAGAATCTTTCTAGATTGTAGGTGTTTTTCATTGAAATTGAGATCAAGAAGCATCACTTATGGAACAAGTCCCTTGTTGTCTTCCCGTGACCTTGGTTGGACCTCTAGACCCATTCTTGGTGCACAACTAACCTAGTCATGGTGCCCATAACACCCTTGAAGGAAATTGATAACCAACAAAGTTCAAAGGTGGCACTTTGAGGACTCATCCATTGTACTTGAACTTGAGAAGTAAGCTTGATGGCCAAAGGTTATTTGTTTCCTCCCCTGACTATTGTAATGTACCCAAGACACATCCATGATGCCCAAAATATCAAAATGGTTTCCATATTCAACTCGAATACGAAAGACCCCCTAGAGAGAGATGGTGTCATGGTTTTAGATGTTTTTCATGGTGATTAAGATTAAGAATATTCAATGACATTTTCATGGTGCTTAAACTTGAGAAGCTAATTTTAGGGATAGGGGCTATGTTTTCCCTTTCCTAGCCATGGTTAAGGGACTAAGGATATTGTTTCCATATCATGAGAATGGAAACAATATGTGATGCATAAAACATATGGATGGAACCCATATCCAACTCCCCAGACAAAGACCCCCTTGTGAGGGATCATGTCATTGTTTCTAGATTTTATTCATGGTGCTTGAACTAAAAAATGTCCAATTAATGCTTAAGGCCCTTTCTTCCCTCGTTGAGCATGTTTATACATTAAGGCTCATTTTCAATGCACAAAATCTACTTGTGGCATTTGTATCCCACTCAAAGGTCTAGAAAGAATCCCTACAAAGGACTCATGTGTCAATTCAAGGACTCATTCAAGGCTCTTGAGCCGAAGAAGATTCAAGAATTTCCTAAGGTGCATGTTTTATTTCCTTGACCATGGTCAAGGCCTCATGACCCATCCTTAGTGTTAAAAAAATCCTAATGGTATCCATATCTAAATCTTATACCAAGGACACTCTATAAAGGGCTTGTATTTAGTTTCTTGGTGTTGTTCATGGAAGTTTAGTCCAAGAATTGGAATTCAGAGCCTAAGTACCAAGTGTTTGTCCTTCCCTAACCATGGCTCCTGATCTCTAAAAGGGTCATATAGGAATTAATCCCCCTTTTCTACCACTAACCATGATTAGACATCAAGGCCCATTTCTAGTGCACAAAAAATACTCATTTCACTCCTTTCCTACCCATGTCATGAATTTGGGGGGATGATCATTGAATGCAAAGATTTAAATAAGTTAATTATGAAATAGGTAAATAAGTTAATTATGAAATAGGTAGTGGAAAATCATGAAAAAATATAGCATCTCCCTAGTTAGTGTTATGTTCTTAAAGGGAACATATTTTTCATATTTCTTTGAGAAATTTAACATATAGTTATAAAATGAAGCATTGTAATTATGTCCTAATTGTTGTATCATGAAGCATGATTATGTGATTCCATCAACAAACTTTTGGAAAATACCCAACAATATGTTCAACATATCCATGTGGCATAGTGACACGATAAAAAATTTAGGATATGTAGGGATACCTTCCCCTCAATACTATAATATAAGTTATGGATTTTGTTGATAAATACAATCTTGAACCACAAAATAATATTTAAAGCCAATATTTTCATTAGAATCAAGTCAACATAATGATGCATATCACATAGAGCCATGGGCTAGATAGTAATGAAGACGAGAGGATAATATTGAAGGAGTCTAATTTCTACATAAGTGATAATGAGTATCATGGCTTACATAGAAAGGATTGAATTTTTTACCAATATCCCATCACATTCATTCATAAAGGGGGTTTTTTAAATTGCAAAAACTCAGGTCAATATATTGTTTCATATTAAGAGGGGAGAGACATTTTTTAATTGAAATGGGTTTAAAGGTATTGGAGGTGGGGGAATGCATGGAACAAGGAGTTATCGCATGTTGGAAAATAAATCAATGCCCAATAAATTACGGTGAAACTCTCTTTGAGAAGAATAAATCGATAGTGAGGTCACACCTTCACCCCTTATTGAGATCAACTAAATCCTTTGTATGAAAATTAATATTGAGAACCAAAAACCTTTGATCACATACCTCTCTACTAATCAGTTTCCCTAACCCCCCTTTTATCTGTATTTATGTATGTAGGGTTTTATCTCTAATATTGGATGGTTTAATTTGTTGCAAGTCGGTTCTATTAATTTGTAAAATCACATAGCTTTATCACATATTTAAGGGTAGAGGTTTTTTCCAATTCAATGGGCTCTCTTGTAAACCTTGATTTTTCACTGTGTAGGGATAATTTTGAGTGGGTTATTTTGGTTGGAAGAATGAGGGTTCTGTGTTTTTTACAAAAATTGGTAAGCCAATATCACCAAAAAACATATCCAATTCCTCTACAAAACCTCACGGGGATGTGTTTATTCTATGTTTCCAGATGTTTCTCTGCAAAAATTTTGGGACAATTTTTTTTTCCGGGTAGAGACACAATTGTGGGTGGGAAATCCCACCTACGGACTAGCATTAAGGGTTTAATCATGCATGCAGAAAATGACCATTTAAAGGCCTCTACTTTTTTCGATTCTCCCAACACAAAACCCCACATCCATGCAATACAAAGGTGCAAACAAGATTAGGTGACTCTACCTTAAATCCTTCGTTTGATGTCAATCCTTTCTCTTTCACTCACTCCTTGACTGCAAACCTCCTCCCAAAGATGACCTTCATTCACACATGGACAAACAGAGAGTTACAAACATGCATTTCATATACTAATTGTTGGGTTAGATGTGACAATATCATAAAATAAATACACAATTTGAACACATGATATGGTGGGACGAAAAAAGTATTCCTTTTTGTATTAATATTCACAAGAGTAAACTTTACAATATGTGGTCGACACTACTCCTCGAATATGGTCCTGGGATCCTCTTCAACTGTGCTCCAACTACTTCTATATATTCTTCTCTTCACACAATAGTTGCAAAAGGTTGAGGCTAGGGGAATGCTAATTCGAGTAGATTTTCTTTACTATGATTTTCCTCCTCTCAAATGGGACCCGTAACCCTTCTTTTATAGGCTAGAAGGAGCTAGGTATTTAGTTTATTGACAGGCCATTCATGGTCAAAAGGTTTAGTAACTTACCCAAAATTGTGTGTTCCATCAACAACTTTCCATTTTTCGTGCTTTTGTAGATACACGCAGGTTGTAATGGGCCAGCTAGTGTGTACACGCGGGCTATAGTGGGTTAGCGAGAGTGTACACGTGGTCTGTAGTGGGTCAGCTAGCATGTGCCTTTAAAAAAGGTGTCTTTAAGAAGAGATGTTTAGTAGTGGTTTGGAAAAGAAGGAAAATGATATGGCCTGATGCCAGGTAAGCATGTCTGGTGCAAATTAAGGTTATAACAGATGCCCCCTAATGTGTGAGGTCAGAAGAGCATCTGATGGATGAAATACATTATCAATCTTTATCAACGTACCAAACCAGTGAGCCCAGGGACCAAAATTCAGGAGGTGTCATCTACAAAATAGAAATTGTCTCACCGAGGCAGGTATACCCATGCTTAGGGTGAAATAAAATAATGGTTGCCAATCAAATACACTGCAGATCCATGTCATGTAACTATATAAAGTGTATCCGCGAGCAATACACAATGGATCTACATCTTGAAATCAAAATATATACATGTATAGTATCCATCTTCTAGAAGCTGATAAGGCTTGATGGTTGGAGGTGAGGTCTTCAAAGCTTGAGAAACAACTTCAAAATCTTCAAAACTTAGGTAGGAGTGTAATATGAGTGTACGACTTCACTACCCAGTGGTTTTCGATGGCTCGTCGTGCATGGACTAGAGGATATTGATGATTAGACTGAAGGCTTCATTGATTTCGAACAAAGACTTGATTGGAATTTTGGGATCGCCAGGCATGAGGGCAAGAGACAAACTTCAGAGGCGTGGACTCAGGCTTGGTAAAAACTTCCCTTGGACAATAGCATGAAAAATAATGAGACTCAGGCAGCACGATGTTGACATAATTTCACGATGTAGAAGGAAACGCAAACTCTCCATATGTTTGGAAGAATAACCAAATGGAGGAGGACACGGCTCTATGGAGCGGGAATATCTTCCTAAGGTCATATTAAATCCCAGGGCTTGACAAACAAATGAAAGGATGTGCTTTTTCCAAGTGTGACTCATTGTGTTGTCAATAAGAAGAAAATAATTTTCCCTTCCTCTTTTTGGGGTATACTTGATTTTTCTCTTTTGTTCTTTTCAATAAATTTGGAAAAAGAATAAAAGAATGCTACATTACAAAGGAGGATCGAGTGTCGCAAATATACTAGTTTCAAGCACACGGAACACATGGATGCTCAGGGAAAAGGGACATACGTAGGAAAAGGACACTCGAGAAAAATCCTTCAGGGGCCAAAGGTGTCAAGACACAGAGGCAAAGTGCTACAGGGCTTGCGTATAAGGCATGCTTCATATGGTTCAGTTGAGAGCAACATGGAGCTGGAATTAGGCCAAAGATGTAGGTATGCAAATGCGGTTAACAAAACACAATTGTAACATCCTTCGATGTAACTTTAACGAGCCCAAAGAAGGTAAGCTTGGCGGTTTTTCATATTTAGAGAGTTTGAAAAAATGTAAAAGGAGACTCTGTTGGGGTACTTTTTCGAAGATAGTCTAGTCAGCTCGAAAAAGGGGTAAACTAGCACCGACCAGACATCTATTCAAAACCATTTTAACGAGTGTGATAAAGACAAGGTCACTCAACAATTTTTTCATTTTTAAGGAGTCTGAAAAAAGATTAACTATGGACTCTGTCAGGAATGTTCTTTTGGACCATTTTAACAAGTGTGAAAGAATAAGGTCACTCGACGATCTTTTCAATTTTAGGGAGTCTGAAAAGAGCTTAACTATAGGCTTCGTGGGGGTTCCTTTTTCATAAATTTAGTCCCTCAGGCTCGAAAAAGGGTTAACATTATACCTGAGAGTACTCTTCTAGATAACCGAGGCTCCTAGAGTATACCTTTGTTTGTACAGTTGACCATCCGGACCGAAAAAGGGGTAAACTACCGCCGGACAGATGTGCCTTCAAATTTCAGTTTAACGAGCATCAAAGACAACAAGATCACTCGACAATCTTTTCATGTTTTAAAGGTTCTGAAAATGGATTAAAAGGAGACCCGTTGGGGGCTACAACTCATGTATGAAACTGGTTCAGGTAGAGCCCGTTGTTAGGCTCATACCAAGAGTCTCTTCGATAGTCAACTTGGAAATTCTCCCAAAAGGGAAGAAAACACAAACCATGGTGTAAGTCCTCCCACGATATAGAAACCATAGTCATGTCTTCAAGGATAGCCTCATCTGAAGGTAATTAAAAATCCGAGAAATCACACAAATGAGGGTCAACAGTCCCAAAGAGTGAAGTAAACTGACCATACTCCATATGACAATGGAGGTTCTGGCCAGGACTGGCAGAGTCTATGAGCGAAGAATCACAAGCACGAGGGCTTGAGGATCTACAAACAATGAGATGAGAATCAGAAGGATACTCAAGCTCACTTGGACCAAGAGGAGGAAGCAAGGGCTCCCATGCCCCCATTGGATAAACCAATGGATAAATTGTTGATTCCAAGTCTTGAGAAGGAAAACATGATTTCACAGGTTCTTTCTCAGAGGCAATTGAACATCGAGGATAAGACACCACATAATTAACTCGTGGCAGGGTGGAGTCTACATGAACACTAGGAACATATAAAGGGGAAGCCTGAACTAACGTTGAATTAGGATGGTGATTATCAGATGCCAGTTGGTCAATAATGACAATGCTTCCATTATGAGGGAAATGCATCACCCAGAAGAGCGTAGATACCACAACGTTCATAGCATATACATAATCACGCCCAAGAAGCATATTGAAATATACCAGGCCTTGCACCACTATAACATCAACAAGGACAGTCTTCCCACCTAACAAGATAGGTAACTGAGGAAGAACCCCCAAATATTCACTAGGACGTCTGTCAAAAGCCAACAATTCATGCGAAGAAGACAAAAGCTCAGGAGATCCCAAGACTTTCCAAACCGAGGAGGATAAAATACTTGCAGAGGCTCCTTCATCCACAATACATCGATAAATGTTTGTTGAATTAACTTCAACCCTTATTTGAAAAGGTGCACAAGAAGGAAGACGAGGCTCAACAAGATCATTCCAATCAAAGGAAACAATCCTAGGGCTTCGAGGGGGTGTTCTCGGAGCGAGTGGAATGCCCCCTTGTTTTGAAAATATGGAACTGGAAATGATGAAAACATAGTCGGTAGACACTTCACTCTCTAAGAGAGGAGTGGGATCAACTAAATATGGCATCGGTGTGATCACTTTGGTAGACTCAACATTCTTCAAGAGAAGAGTGGGATCAACCGAATATTGCAACGACGTGACCACTTTGGTAGACTCGACACTCTCCAAGAGAAGAGTGGGATCAACCGAAGATTGCAATGGTGTGACCACTTTGGTAGACTCGACACTCTCCAATAAAAGAGTGGGATCAACCGAAGATTGCGACGGCGTGACCACTTTCTTAACCAATGAATGCATAGGCTGGGAGACTGCATGGTCTAAAGTCACCTCACCCCTCAAAAGAGGAGTGGGATCAGCCGATGACTTTATCGGCTGAGAGAATACAAGGCCTAAAGGCACCTCACCCCTCAAAAGAGGAGTGGGATATGTTGGGTATGTGTTATATTGCAGAGGTTTAATATGCAGGAATGTAAACCGGTTAAGGTTCCTATTCCTGTTGGTGCAAATTTATCTGCGAATCAATGTCCAAAGACACATGAAGAAGAGGAGGACATGTCTCGTGTTCCATATGCGAGTGCAGTTGGCAGTTTGATGTATGCAATGGTCTGTATTAGACCGGACATTGCACATGCAGTGGGAGTTTTGAGTAGGTATATGTCAAAACCAGGGAAGGAGCATTGGACAGCAGTAAAAAGAGTTTTCAGGTATTTGCGTGGCACTTCTAGC
>JZKD02S0090118.1:662915-712239 GCA_000966675.3 Picea glauca | reverse complement strand
CCCCGCCAGCATTGTAAGTGGGTTTTTTATCCCCCTTACCCTTCTTTCGTTGTTTTTTCTTCCCTTCAGGCTGTTGGGTGGCCTTTGGGTTAGTCGACTACACGGAGTGTACTTCCGATGTTTGGGTAAGGGGAAAAGCCAAAGCAGTAGTTTGGTTGGCCGCTGTGTGTTGTATGGATAACTGTTGCAACTGTTTCATCAATTGCTCAGCGGGCTTGGTTTGTGTTGAACCAACAATACCATCGGCATGTGGTCTAGCTCTCTATCTAGTTTTATTCAGTATCGAACATGGTGCATCTGGCAAGATGTTGTATAATAAACCAGACTGAGAATAGATGAGCTCAAACTATTGAGCCCTCATGATGACATCTTCCTCGGAGAAAACTCTGGATGTCACGACGTCTTTGGATAACTGTGGGATCAAAGACTTAAGGAACCACTCAAGTAGGAATGCTGGTGGGACTGGTACTTTGATTAAACTCTTCCGGCATCTCCACTCTCGGATATGATCGGAGATATGGTCCACTGTTGTCTGTTCAAAATTGGCAAGAAGCTCTGTGCCAACGTCGTATCTCATAGGTAATTGGAAATGGTTAAGGAAGGTCATTGCCAATTCGCCAAAAGAAGAGTATCTTCAGCGATCAAGCTCGATGTACCATTTCGCAGCACTCCCAATAAGAGTACGTTGAAACAATCGCAACTGTACGGAGTCATCTTTCAATGAGTTAGATAAGCACCAAAGATGAAAGGTAGTCACATGATCACCTGGATCTTCATTGGGCTTGGCCTCGAACTTGGGAATGTCCGAAGGAAACTTCGTCGGCATAGGAGGCCAACATGGATCATGACAAATAGGATCATTTAACAACCTTGTCAAATCTGGAAAGTGTAAAGTCGCCAGGAATGGTAGTTTGGGTTGCTGCTGATAACCTGAGAAAAAGGGTCCTGGAGTTTGATTGACACCAGGTTGCCAGGAAAAGTTTGGTTGTTGGCCTGGATTCTGATAGAAACCATGGCCCTGACCAGCGTAAGGATTTTGCATATGTGGAGACATCATGGGTTGATTTCCCATAAAGGACATAGAGTGCTAGGCATGCATTGTATTCGAAGGAATTTGGGAAGGATTACCCCATGTCGGTCCTGCGGGGAGAGGCATAGTAGTCTGTCCGGGGTTCCATTGACTGTGGAAATAATTACCCCAGAATGAAATTCTGGAGGAGGGAATGGATCCTTGTCCTGAGTTCCAAGGTCCTGCGATGTGTGCCACCTGTGCAGGAATAGTACCCTGCGCAGGAGTAGATTGTCCAAAAATGGGGTTGCCTAGAGTCGGGAAAGCGGGTGATGAGAAAGTGTTGTTACCAAACGTCCTGTTCCAAGAAAACGGTGTCGAACCTACCAGCATACTGTGAGAAGGTGTTCCTTGACTCCCTGCTCCAAGAAAACTTGTGTGTGCAGGCTTCCCAGCGGACTATTGATGCAGACCACCAAGCGAAGGGGACAAAGGAGGGATATGACCTCCTGCGTAAGGAAAAGAATTAAAAGGGATGGGAGTGCCCCTAAGGTGACCTTGCAGAGGAGCGTTAGAGCTCCCTGCCCCCAGACCCAAATTTTGTAAAGTGGAGTAGGTTAGTACAGGACTTGTACCCAAACTAGGCATACCATATGAGAACAGAGGGCATGTCGCACTAGGTGTGAAGGGGGTTGTGGTCGCCGCCAGAGACGAGTTCGGTCAACTGTGCGATGTAGTTGCGGCTGAGACCATGGTGGCTCGGACCAACGACTGTAGGTTAGGAGATGACTCTCCTGTGGTAGCAACGGTGGTGGGAATTGAAGAATTCCCAGAAGTAGTAACAATATTTGTTTCCATTGCTGTGTGAGGCATTGTCTGGTGTTCGTGAAATTGGATTGGTACAATAAACGGTGCCAAGATATCAGTGGTTGGGGTTTCAACCAAGCCAAGAGCGGCTGCTTCAAGGTCCAAAACATTTGATTCCACTAGGAGTTGTTTGGGCACAAAGGTTTGTAACCTGGTCGCTTCAAAATACCCTTGTTGGTCTAGCTTCCGCCTTAATGGTGGCGGGGGTGGCTCCAATGTAATCGGTGGCAGGCCAAGAAGCCTTCGTGACCGGCGGAGCTCGGGATCCTCCACTGTGTGAGAAGATCCAAGACATGCTAAGGTATTCTAAACATTAAAAAGTAACACACACTAAAAAAGAAGCCCCTAAGAGATAAGAAAAGCAATCACTAAACTATTTGGAAGAACAGTTACAACAACCAACACTAGAGCAACTTACCGGTGCAAGTGAAAATCGAACACGGAAGCACCCTTCGAGTATACTCTACAAAGAATGGCCCAATGTCTATCCTAGGTACTGTGGTATACCCCCGCAGTCAGCTGTGTATGTCCCTAAAAGGATTGGCAACTAGGTTGCCAACATGCGAACAATCACCAGGCGGGTATAGTCAAAATTCGGGTAGACCACAATGAGAAGGGTATCGAGCCCGAAACCTGTCAAGGGTATCAAGGGAAAATGATCCAGAAGACAACTGAGGACCTCAAACAGATTCGAGACCCATGAAGCCCCGTGGCAAATGAAAACGACAGAATCCCAAAACAAGCCCTCTATATGTGTTCTTCACTACGATTGGTCCGTCTTTGGAGGGGTTATCTCCGCCACCTTTCCGCACGCGATCTCATGTTTATCCCTTGTGTCAGAGGGGGGTCCCGGATAACTTCCATGAAACTGGACTTAGACACTCCCTATCTCAGACTCTAATGTTTCGTTTTGAATGGCCTTGAAGAGCTTCCTCTCCAACCAAATCCAAGGCCCTAGTCCTGAACTAGTTTGTTAACCCTACAAACATAAAAATCTAGTAGATTTTTAAAATTAGTGTTTGTTTTATGGATTTGTATTACGTCAAGGAATATGGGGGTGAAACTGATGATGTGTAAAAGACGAAAGAAAAAATAAATGAAAAAGCTGGAAACAAAAAACTTTACTAAATGCAAAATTTCAACAACTTTTCACAAAGAAAGATTTTTAGTTTTTCTAAGATTTTGGACAGCAAACTCAAAGGAATTTCGCTCGACTACGAGCTACTTATGATCTAAGTGAACTGAAAAAAACATACGAAATAAAAGACTTTTCCCTAGATAATGATGTAGAAACACACTCTTCAACCAAAGAAGAAAATGAAAAGAGATTTTTTTATTTATTTACGTGCTAGTAAAGCAAGAAAGGGAAAATACCGAAAAGCAAAAAACCAAGAAAAATAATTCTGGCTTAAAGCGCAGATCGCAAAGAATCAGATTAAAGAATCACACAAAGGCAATTGAAAAAACAATGACTCTCACGCTTGTCTAAAAGCCATAGAACATTTTTTTTTTTTTCTGTCAACTTTTAACTGAGAAAAAACAGGCTAAGGGTAAGGTGAAGCCTAAGCTACTGACTATTCAAACATAGATTCAAACACCTGAGAGGAATACTTCTTATCAAAGGAGGGGATGACAGCCCCACCCTAAACAAAAAGTATCCTATACAAGCACGTTTTTGTCACTCAAACAGCACGCGTGCAAACGTGTGCTGACCAGAGACAGAGAGCGTGTACACGCGGGCTGACCTTGTACAGGCCGCATGTATATCTAAATTCTAAGACAAAATATGAAAACATGCATTCCAGGCCAGGAAGAGGCCTCTGGTATTGATAACCAGGATCCCTTGAAGGCTTGGATACTTTTTCTAACAGAAAAACAAATAATGCAAGGAAAAATAATAAGGCAAAAAAAAGCAATCTGAGATAGGACTGTTAACAAGCAAGACTGAGACAGGATTCCAGAAAACCCCCTAAGAATGTGTGATTTTGATAGGGAAGAGGAGGACTACCTCTAAGGTTCTATGAACTCCTACACGCTAGTGCTATCTCTACAGCTAGCGTTCACACGTGGGCTGTCAGAGGATAGGGCGTGGGTACAAGCGTTCAGGCCTTCTGCAGGCCACGTGTACCTCTGTGTGTCCCGAAAAATATAGTCAAGCAAAAGTCAGGGAAAGCTGGTATGGAAAACCAGACTCCCTGCTAGCTCAAACCTTACGGAAAAAGAAAAGACAGGCAAAGAAAGAACAGAAAACCTAGTTTTTAAACTACCCAAAAACTTAAATAAATCCAGGAACCCTAAAGAGTATTCTCCCCAGTATGGTCACCAATTCTGTTGTTGGGAAAAACTCCCTACGAACTAGCAAATTAGGGTCTGACTTTGCATGCAGCTTAGATCGAATAGAAACTACTTTTTTACCTACGTCCCAAGATTTAAACCCCTTTTTCTCAGTAAATAGATGGAAAAGGACTACCTACCTTATTACCGACATTCAATGTAGATCCTCCATTGTGCTTGATTACTTATTTGCAATGCTCCTTCCAAAGATGACCTGCACTCAAGACAAATAACAACTATGCATGCATGATACTTCTATACTCAAGGGTTATAAATCAAACATAAACCAATAGAATCATAGACAACTCATGAATTGGGACAGGAAAAGCATTATTTTTATTACGTAAAGTGAATCAACTTACAAAAGCTGAGACCTGCCACCGCTCCTTGAACCTGATCCTGGGCTCCTCTTCTTCTGTCCTTCAACTACTTTGCGTTAAATCTCCTTTGGCATGAGGAAAGGATAAAGGGTTGGGACAATGGATTACGTAAATGGGCAGAGTTTCTTCGCTATATTTTTTCCTCTTCCAAATGGTACCCCTACCCCTTCTTTTATAGGCTAGAAGGAGCTAGGGTTTTGGACAAACCCTCGGCCATGCATGGCCGAGAGTTTCAGTTAACTAACCCATAGATTTTTTTTCTGTCGGCAACTTTCCTTTTTTCATTCTTTTGTAGGTACACGCAGTTGTTGTGAGTCATCCAGTGTGTACATGCGTGCAGTAATGGGTTAGGGCGCGTGTGCCTTGACACAAGAGGACTTTCAAAGAGTTGTTCAGCAAAGTTTTGGAAAAGAAGGGATATGAGTTGGCTTGATGCCAGGTAAGCATGTGTGGTGCAATGTAGGGTTATAACACTAACTGATAGGCTACTTGTCCCACATGCTTGAGAATGGTATAAGGACCATAATATTTGGGCGCTAGCTTCTGACAATGCTCGACCTTGAGGGAAGTTTGCTTGTAAGGTTGTAGTCGAAGAAACACATGATCCCCTTCTGCAAATTGACATTCAGAGTGACCTTGATCTGCTTGTTGCTTCATGCGATTCTGTGCCATGACCAAATTCTCTTTGAGGGTACGAAGAATAGCCTCTTGAACTATAAGTGTTTGGTCAACTGCCTGGACCTTTGAGACACTAGGTAAGTATGATAAAACTGAAGGTGGCTTTTGTCCATATACTGCTTCAAAAGGAGTCATGCGTGTAGCTATATGGTATGAAGTGTTGTACCACCATTCATCTAGGGGTAACCAGTGAGCCCACTGATTTTTCTTTTCCGAGGAAAAACACCTCAAATATGTTTCCAAGCACTTGTTGACAACTTTCGTTTGACCATCAGTCTGGGGGTGATAAGTTGTGATGAGATGCAATTGGGTTCCTTGTAGCTTGAACAGTTCTTGCCAAAAATTACTTATGAAAGTTGGGTCGCGATCAGAAACAATAGAGTGCGACATGCCATGAAGCTTGAAAACCTGATCCATAAAAATTTGAGCCACCGTGGATAGTGTGAACAGTTGTTGAAGAGCACAGAAATGAGCATACTTGGAAAGGCGATCAAAAACCACCATGATGACTAATTTATTTCTTGATTTGGGTAAGCCTGTAATAAAATCCATAGAGATATCCTTCCAAATAGTAGGTGGAATCGGAAGCAGTTGTAGTGTGCCCAGAGATTTGACTGTTTCTCCCTTGTTTCATTGACACACATCACATCGAGCGACAAAATTATGAATGTCCTGTTTCATACCATCCCATAAAAAAGAACGTTTGACCCTCTCATAGGTTTTGGTGAACCCGAAGTGCCCCTCTATGGGTATAGCATGAAGCTAAGAAAGTACCATGGATTTCAATCTTTGATTGTTTACTTAAATACAAACGGTCTTTGTAATGAAGCTCATCATGGAGCCAAGAGTACCCTGGGGAAGCTAGAGCATTGGACTGCAATTGTTGGATCAGATGTGAAATTTTTGGATCTTGTAGCCATTCTTGACGAATGGCTTGGAGCCAATCTGGTACAATGAAGGAAAGAAAAAAAAGGGATCCTTCATCTTCATAGTTTTGGGAAAGTGCATTGGCCACCACATTGTATTTTCCTTTCTTGTAAATGATCTCATAATCATATCCAAATATCTTAGTCACCCATTTTTGTTTCTCCAGGGAAGAAATGCGTTGTTCCAGAAAATACTTAAGGCTTTGATGGTCTGTCTTAATTTGGAAATGTTGCCGCAATAGATAAGTGCGCCACAGACCAATGACAAGCATAATAGCCAACATTTCCTTTTCATAGATTGATTTTCCCAGATTTCTTTCAGATAGTTGCTTGCTGGTAAAGGCCAAAGGTCGACCCTCTTGCATAAGGACAACACCAATTCCTTTCCCTAAGGAATCACATTCCAAGACAAAGGTCTTTGTGAAATCGGGAAGGGTCAAGACTGGAGTGGTGCACATGGCCATCTTAAAGGTGTGAAAATATTGAGCAACGGCTAGAGTCCAAGCGAAAGAGTTCTTTTTTAGAAGAGAAATGAGAGGTTCTACAATCTTTCCATAATTCTTAACAAATTTGCGATAATAACCTGTTAAGCCCAGAAATCCACGCAAGCTTTTGAGAGTCTTTGGGTGAGGCCAGTCTTGCATAGATTCAATATTTTTTGGATCCACCCTGATGCCATCCTTGCCAACTAGATGACCCAAGTATTCTACTTCTGAGGCACCAAAAGCACATTTAGACTGTTTCAGGAAAATTTGGTGCTGAGAGAGTAGATGGAGAACTCGATCCACATGAGCAAGATGGTTTGTCCAGGTTTTTATATATATGAGTATATCATCAAAGAAAACTAAGACAAAATGACAGAGAAAAGGATGAAGGACATTATTCATGAGGCTTTGGAAGGTGGAGGGGGAATTACACAAGCCAAAGGGCATGACCAAAAACTCATAGTGGCCCTCATGAGTTCTAAAGGCAGTTTTGGGAATGTCTGCAACTTTCATACGTATTTGGTGGTAGCCTGAATGAAGATCATGTTTAGTAAAGAATTGGGCGCCACTCAATTCATCCAGGAGGTCATCAATGATAGGACTGGGAAATTTGTCTTTAATGGTAAGTTTGTTGAGGGCACGGAAGTCAGGACACATTCGCCAAGAACCTTATTTCTTCAGGACCATGACCACAGGAGAAGAGTAGGGGCTCGTACTAGGGCAGATAACGCCTGCATTAAGGAGTTCCTGGACCATTTTATCAATTTCATTTTTTTGAGAAAAGGGGTGACGATACAGATGGATATTGGGAGGAAGGCTTCCGGGTACAAGGGGAATAGGATGATCATGAACACCACAGGAAAGAGGGAGTCCCTAGGGAGTGGAAAAGACCACTTGATGTTTAAAAAGGATGGCTTGGAGGTCTTGCGGCACCGAGGGTGTCTTTGTTGCTTGTATATCATGGATTTGGGAAATAACACCAGAATGAAATTTTTTGAGCATCTTTTCCATGCGATGGGAAGTAATGATCTCAGGTGAACCGATAGTGATGCCTTGGAACTTATATTGGTGGCCCTCCTAGTCGAATTGCATGGTTAATTCCCTAAAATCCATGAGAATGGGACCCAAAGTCCTTAGCTAGTCTGCACCCAACAAAATGTCACAACCGCCCATGTTGATAGAAAAAATATGAGATTTCAGGTGGTAGTCACCAATTTGGAGACACGCATTTTCACAACACCCTCCACATTTCATTGACCCACCATTGGCAATCATGATTTGGAAATTATTGATGGCATGGATGTAGCAATGAGTTTCTTGGGCAATGCGGTGATGAATAAAATTATGGGTGCTTCCACTATCAACCATAATGATGACCTTTCGATGCTTGATGTAACTGATCAGCTTGAGGATTTGGGGGGTAGAGAATCCAGTGAGAGCATTGAGGGAAATGATCGGTTCTACTTCGAGAGTGTCTGAGGGAGGGGTTATGTTAGTGGTTTCAGGTGACTCAGACACAAGGGGAGTTTCAACATCCTCTTCTGAAATATCCTCAAAGATGGCCATAAAAATATTTTGTTCCTTACACTGCCCAGGAAATATTTTTCATCACAATTATAATAAAGGCCTTTGAGTTTGTGTTCAATCATTTCAGCCCTAGTCAATTTTTGGATCTTAAGTGGAGTGAAGGGAGTAATGGGATTTACTAGTTTAGGGCGAGGGATAAAGGAGGGTTTTCAGTTTTGAGAAGATACAACCTGTTGTGCTTCTTTATCTCTTTTAGTATCCTCCACCCAAATCTGGGGCCGAGCCATGAGGGCATGGACCTGAATCTCATCCTTGAGGCCACTGATAAAACACTCTTGTAAAAAGGCATCAGACATGCCCTCTGTCCGAAAATTCAGGCGCTCAAAGGCAGCTATAAAGTCTTCCACTATTCCTGATTGTTTCAACATTGTCAAACGACCCAAATGGTTGGTCTCAGTGTCAAAGAATTCATAAATCTCTGCCACAAAGTGTGTCCAAGCAATATACCCTTGATGGGAAATTTTTCTCCATTTCCACCATTGCCAACATTTGTGATCTATATGGAGAACACCATACCAGAGTTTGGCCAAGTCATCTGTAATGTCGTATAAAGAAAAATAATGTTCCATTTGGGTTACCCAACTAGTGGGTTCCGAGCCATCAAATTTGGTCACACCCACCCGCGGAAGGTGTAGGTCACGTTGAAAGTGATGGTGCTGAAAGTTATGGGAATAAGAGGAATGTTCACCTTCAGTATATGGGGGTGAGTCAGAGGAAGGGTTATCTATAGGGATATGAATCTTGGTGTAGAGGGATGAAAAGACAGATTCAAGATGGGTGGTCAGGTCTTGTTTGATTTCCTCCATTGAGGAATGTATGGTTGTATTGATGGCAACAACATTGGCACTGAGTTGTTTCACTTCTTGTTGGGTCTCAGTGAGACTAGATTGCAAGGTATTGAAGCAAGTTTCAAAGTCTTGGATACGGGTATGGGCCGTGAGGATGAGGGAACCAAAAAAGGGTGGGTGGGGTCAAAATTGTTTTCTGAAAAATGATATGTATGAATGTGATAAGGGCAAAGAGATGAATCCAATGGAATATGTCTCAAATAATGGTGAAAAAATTTCCAGACTTTTTTTTGTTTTTTTTTTTCTTACACCTACGGAGTTATACTCCAGTCTGAAGAATACTGCAGTGATGAAATGCCCAAATTCTTAACTAGGAAGAAATATGTAGTTACTTGGCAACCCAAACACAGTTACGTGACAATAGATCTAGTTTGTTTTGATTTGTTTATGTTCTTGCCCCCAAGGGTTAGGTATTCAAGGGTTCTACAGACAAGGGTTTTCCCTGTGCTATAGCTCTCTAATATATGTGTGGGGTCCAACAGTAGTACTCGGACCAATATCTAAGGCACTAACTAAGGAGGATAGACTGTACCCTTAGTCGTACTACCCGACTACCCAGGTACTAAAGAGTATCTTCTCGAGAGTTGTTCTCGGTGGCACTATAGCAGTCAGGCGGCCGACCAGTTTATCTAAAGAGGGCTTTAGGAAATCTAGGCCAATCCATACATAGGTGTTGTTTGATGTGCTACCACTCGAAGGGGTACCAACAGAGGTTACAAGGGTGGCCAACATATGTGTGTTTAAGAACCACTTGTATTTCCTGCGTGTATGAATCCCTCAACTGCGAATTTATGTGTGTAAGGACAGATCTCTATGGCTTAAAGACGTCGGAATACGTCTCTACCTTGAAAAACAATTTACCCACAATTTCTACCAAGGAAAGTGCTCTGATACCACTTGTAATATACCAGATATAAAAAGTATACAGAACATAAATAACATGCTAGAAATGGAAGAACAACAACAATATAACCAGAACAATCACTACAATAGCACTAAAATGATATAAGAATAACAACAAAAATAACACTTTGATTCTAAAAGCAATGTTCATAGGCCTCTTTGAGGGGGCAACCTCCAGTTGAGTAGAGATCTATTACAATAATATCCAAGCTAGGGTTCTCATACCCTCGAATCCTATTCATACTAAATATGTCTATCAAAAGAAGCATCTAAAGGAAGATCCTTCTAGAAGAGGAAGCTTCTATTAGGTCTTCTTAAATTCGACTTATTCTATTTTATTGAAAGTCCTTATTAATATTGACCTTTATTATATCCGAATATATTGTTCTAGATATCATTTTTGGGATTAACTGTGTAGTGTAAGTCATTAATCTATGACCCATATCCATGAGTATTAGTCGCAACTGACCAATAATTCTCATGATTTGAATAGTCCACTTAGCATTCATTGCATTGGGTGATGCTCACAGGGGTGAAGAAATGGGATTTAAACCAGGGAAATGAATCACATAGAATCAATCATCACTTCCATGGCTTGCACCCGGTAACTAGGACTTCCCAAGTGGTCACCCATCCCAATATGCCTCTGGCTCAAGTGTGCTTAACTGTGGAGTTTTCCCCACAATCAAGCCCACTTAGCTTGCTACCCCATTTGCAAAACCTTAGCAAGTATTGTGCCTTATGAACTATCAAGTTAGACCTCCCTTCACTCTTATTATTTAAGCATAGAGGGGCTTCCACAATGCAACATATTAGATATCATTTTTGGGATTAACTGTGTAGTGTAAGTCATTCATCTATGACCCATATCCATGAGTATTAGTCGCAAATAACCAATAATTCTCATGATTTGAATAGTCCACCTAGAACTCATTGCATTGGGTGATGATCACAGGGGTGATATATTGTTCTACCTATGTGCGAGTTAGGACCCTAATAGTCACCTTATTCTCATCAATGTGTTGTGCCTGCACAAATTGGTCCCATCACATGGATGCTTTTCCTTTGAGATGATAAATAGAAATTCTACCTCCTTCTTGTGAAGAGTAATTATGCAGCTGAAAATAATTCCTCATGTTTAGTAGCCATGTATCTGCATCCTCATCCTTCTTATGTTCACCATAAAAATTAGGAGGCTTGATTTCATTCATTTCCCCTGTAGCTCATCCACCCCATACCTCTTCTTATGCCTCCTCACATAACTTGAACTACTGTGTGCTCTCCTAGTGGAATGCCTTGGAGAGTGATGGTGTTGTCCTTCAACACTTTTTGTTCTACTTCTATTATCATGAGACTTGTGGCTTCCTGATCTACTTGACTCAGTCTTCTTATCCGTATTATTCTTTATTATGTCCAAGCTTTGCAACAACTTGATGTTGAAGTCTTCCTATTTCTCCTTGGATTTCATAAGTTTTTCGTTATCATGTTTATAACTCGGGACATCAAACATTTTATGGTTTCCACCAAGTTCATGCTTTCTTCCTTACCTTCTCCATGTCCATTTGAATTTGTACCTTCATTTACCCATATGGGAATACATTACTCTGACATCTTCTTCATGGTTGTAAACACCTATACATATTCCATGATTCTAAACTTTTATTGATCATGTTCTGATATAATGTTGTTAACTATGCAAAATGTGCATACAACAAAATTTGTTAGGCTAAACAATTTAACAAAACCATGAAATTATGTACAACTCAGTTTCCATAAAGATTAATATTTATCTCTTCTAATTTCTTGGGAATATTGACTGCCTAATTGACTTTGTGTGCACTACTTCTCAATTATAATCCATAATTAGCATGTGTCAACTTTTCATACGCAACACTAGAATATAGTGCATGCATCATGCACCTATAACCAGTTATCTGGATTTAGGAGCGAAACTTATTGATTAGCAGACTGAATACAATAAACAAAAAGATAGGAAGAATAACACAAATATCCAGTGAACAATATATTCTATTAAATAATGAAATAGGTTGAAACTGTAAAACTACAAAACTGAAACTTGCTCGAATGGTGCTAGCTATCTTTGCGAAGATATGTGGTTGCTACATGCATCTGTCTGAGAAGAATGGATTACAATGAGGCTCCAGAGGGCCTTTTCATATTACTCATGAATTCCAAAACCCTAGACATCCAAAAACCTAACCCTAGAAGGTGAAATGCCAAAAGTCATGTGGGCCCTATGGGTAAGTTGGTGTAACTTAGTACCTCAACTTCCTAGAGTTGTAACTTTTGCATACAACCTCTTTTTTAGGCGTGTGATAGCCAATTGGAAAGGTATTTCATAGATCTACACATTCCACCATCAGACTCTGACTCTGTCTACGGTTTGATTGTGGCGAGTAAAAAAAAATGTTTAGGGCCCCAAAATATCCCTAGAAGTACAACGAGATGTGCTGACATGAAAACATACAAAATAATCCAGTTGGATTAGGTGAGAGGCCACTCATATCCACCTGGAGAATGTGTGAGGATTCAGACAACCCCAAAAGTGTAGAACTCATAATTAAAAATCATTACAAAAGACGTGTTGAATAAAAAACGGACATGAGGAGCCAGTTAGAATAGGTGGGTGACCACCAATATCCACTTGGATCAACCAGTGTACATACTTTTCGGTTGCACGTCAATATTTACTAAGCACAAATTTTGTGTCACGCACCAATGCTCTACGCACACTACAAGCACTATACTACACAACACTAAGGTTTGATTTTTTCGTACTAAACACCAATATTCCCTGCGCACCAATATTTTGTCATGCGCCAATATCTACTGAACACATATTTTGTGTCACACATCAATATTCTATGTGCACTTCAAACACAACGTTGCACGCACACCAACAAAATTGAACCACGCTCTACCAACACTTCAAGTGTACACCTTGTGTATCACCCTATTAATTGTGTGCCACAAGATCTACTTCTTGTGATGTCAATATTTAGTGCATTCTTTTGTGCACCCATATTCTGCGCACACCATCAATTATACCCAACGTAGTGCCAAAACTTAGTGTACATACCCTGTGTACCTTTATTTTCTGCGCAACACCAAATTTTTAACACGCACACCTGCACAACATTATTTCCCACATCATCGACTCTGCAGAGTGCAGTACCCAATTTTAATGTGCACTCCTGTGTACCTTTTTCTTCTTGTGCATAACTACTACTTAGTGCACACAATATTTTTTATGCTTAATTGATTTTTCCATGAATTTTGATGCAGGAATTGGGGATTCTACTCTATTTTCACGCAATTTCTTTCATGTTCATTTTGCAATCATGCAATTTTCTCAATTTCACTCCAATATACCCAAATTCAACCTCTTCAACAACAATTTTTTGCATGTGCCGCTAGTTGATATTCATGGTGCATGTTTTCCAATTCATTCATGAATTGAGAAAATTATTCAAACAATCCCACCCAATCTATCTCAGCTTCCCTGTAACTTCAAATTTGACTGATTCCTGTCTAAATTTCCTTAACATGGATTAAAATTAAGGTTATCTCATTCGTTAACCAGATTTCCCTGAATTCCCCATGAATTTAACAACAAAAATGGGGCTATTTTCCAATTCCACGCAAGTGCTTCTAATTTCCATCATGGACGCACTATAACTTGAAAATTAGCCACTACCAAATTCAATTCTCTACAAGAATCTACTTTGGAATTATGCTAACTCAACCCATCCAAACTCAATGTTGAAAATTCGGCTCTAATACCATTTTGTAATGTCCTTGTTACCAAACTACTCTCATACCACTTTGTAACATACATGTTACATTACTGCTCTAATACCATGTTATCAACAACTAAAAAGATTGCTCTAATACTAATTAAAAACATATAAATACTCTGCAATGAATGGTTACATATATATTCATAACATAACTATACACAATTATAACAAAATTATACATGTAACATAAATAGGATAACCCATGAAAGCAAATGTATAATTATCACTGAAACGCATGATTTAACACACAAATGAAACTTATATTTAAATAAATGACACCAACTGCACACAGTCACATACCTTCCACATTCCTCCTAGCCTTAGACCATGTCACCCATCACTCTCAGCAGTGGTTCACCATCGATCTGAGGCTAAACTCAGCTTCAGTAAGGGTTCCTATCCAAGCTAATTTATCTCAATCAACATGAAACTCAGTCACATGTGACTCAATCACAGGGAAATCCATCATAGATGCCAATTCATACTGACATCCTATAGTCCCTCATTCCCCACATGCTTGTCCCACCGCAGGAAGTGTGCCCCTTCTCTGCTCAACAGTCCTTTGGTCGCCCCACTTCCCTTCCATGGATTCAACAACAGGCTCGAAAGGAAGTCTCAGAGTCCCGTCACTGCAATCTAACTGATCCAAGTGGATATCGGTGGCCACCCACATTTTCCAACTATTTCAAAACAAATTTCTGGCAATTTTGGTAATTTACTATTTTTAGCAGTTTTAACTTCCAAGGCCATTTTGAGGGCCTAAATGAAGGTTTTTTGGGATCGATATTCTCAATGATAACCAAAGGAATGATTGATCTCCCAAAATTATTCTCCTCGAAAATACCTTTCCAATGGGCTATCATACTCCTAAAACAGAGATCGTAAGCAAAAGTTGCGACCCCAAGAAGTTGATGTACTAACTTACCCAAACGGGACGGGGCCCACATGACTTTTGGTGCTTCATCTCCTAGGGTTATGTTTTTGGATTTCTAGTATTTTTGGCATTCCTTTTTATTGTAAAAAGGCCTTCAGAGCCTCATTGTAAGGATCTTCTTGTGAATGAGTGCATCCATCACATCTCTTCCCAAAGATAAGCCGCCACCATTCCAACAAGCTTGTTTTTGCTGCATTTTACAATTTCAGCTTATTTCCTTATTGAATAGAAAACCAGTTTTACTGTATCTCTATTATTTTCTGTTAAGAACCTATTAATAATCTTTATTCATTTTGTTCTTCTCATAAAATTTGGATCAATGGTTTTAGAGCTGTATGCTCCTTGTCGTCTTAATGCATGTCTCCAACAAGGTTGGAGTACAAAGAGTTGGGTCTCAAGCTTGTTTATCTTGAGGAAAAAATATCTCACATGCCCAAGCGACCTCTCATGGTAGGAGAAAAGAAATATGTCAAGATAGGAGATCCTTTCAAACTGTTGATTGAGGAATCCCTAATGCAACATAGGAACGAGATGATGGATAGTTTCGCGCAAATCCTCCAGCCGATACCAACAGACGATGCATCTTCTTCGAGCGGAGGTGCCACCCCCTTCAAGATACAAATAACCTTAGATATTCCTATATTTGAAGGTCAGATAGACACAGATGTTGTAGGCAAGTGGTTGAATCTACTAGAAGGGTATTTTTTTGTCCATAACTTTTCGAATAGAGAAAATATTACTTTTGCACTCCTCAAAGTCGTTCCCCATGTCAAAGATTGGTGGGAAAATTTCTGTGAGAAAAAGGAAACAAAGGAACCCTCATTATTTACAGTCATGGCCACCTAGGAATCCTTCAGGGATTCTATTAAGGAACAATACTACCCTGTCAGAAGTTATGATGACTTGTATACCAAATCGACCACATTGCAGCAAGAAAGAGACGAAGTAGTGCTAGATTTCACAAATATATTCCATACCTTGTGCAACAAGTTGGGTATCAAAGATTCATAATGAAATCTGGTTCTCAAGTATCGCAACGCTATGCATAGATACATATATACTGAAATGGAATTTCTGGACATCTCATCCTTGGCTGCAACCTACCGATATGCTATCAAAATTAAGCAGAAGCTCAAACAAAAGAAACGATAATTTGGGCCTGGGAACCCCTCACAACAAAAGCTAGGAAAGGGCGACCCCAACCCATAGAACAAAGGAAAGAGAAAATATGGATAGCATCAAGACAACCAGTCTAGGCCGCAAGAAAATAAGGACATCAGAAAGACAAAGAAAGATACCGGGAAGTGGTGCGACTTCCATAAGAGCCCTTGGCATAACACTGTTGACTGTCGCTCAAAGAATTCACTGGTGGCCGAAGTGAAAGCCTCTAAATTAGATGTGGGTTTTGACTCTGAGCCATAAATAGAAAGGGGAAGACATATGATTGACACGGAATCCAGTGCCTTCGTTGCTACCACCAAGATCTAGCCTGGTGAACCAGATGAGCCAGAAGAAGGAGAATGCCTCTTCCATTCACAGATGTGGGTAAAAGGCACCCCACTGCACTTCATCATTGATAGCGGTAGCCAGAAGAAACTCATATCAGTAGACGTCATCAAGTGACTGGCCCTACCGACAACACCACGCCCACAACCCTACACCATTGGATGGATCCACCAAGGAAGCGATCTCTGCATCAGCCAATAGTGTTGATTGTCGTACGACATAAAGCCCTTCAAAGACAAGGTATTGTGTGATTTTTCTCCTCTCGAAGATTGTGATGTTATTTTGGGACAACCTTAATTATGGAAACATCATGTTGTATATGAGTCTAGGCCTTGTAGTGTTATTATTACTTTGAACATGAAATTGTATAGGATACCTGAGGCAGTCCCACCTAGTGTTATTTCCTTGATCTCTGCTAAGAAATGCAGGAATATCATCTCTCAGACGAGGAAGTTTGTCTTCTTCGTGATTCACTCTCAGAATAAGTGAAATATCACAGCCACATCTAGGGTCTCTTCGGCCAACCTCTCCACACAACAGAAGCAAGTAGATAAGGTCATGGAAGAATACTCAAATATCTTCTCCTCACCTATTGGGGTACCTCTGCACTGCCAGGTCAAGCACCCCATCGATATGACCCCCGGTGCACCGCTGCCCAATGGGCCAGTCTATTTCCTCTCTCTATTAGAGAATGAGGAGATCAAGTGACAGATCCAAGAACTACTCCACAAGGGGCACATCCATCCTAGTTCATCACCTTGAAGGAGTCCAATCGTGCTGGTATAGAAGAAAGATGGAACCTGGTGATTCTGCATTGATTATCGAGCTTTGAATAAAATCACAGTAAAAAACCGGTACCTGATTCCTCAAATCAACGACCTCCTTGATAAACTCACAAGGGCCAAATACTTCAGTAAGATTGATCTGAAGTCTGGATACCACCAGGTCCCGATAGAACAGATAGATGTATGGAAAACCACCTTCAAGTCAAAAGAAGGCCTTTTTGAATGGTTGGTCATGCCCTTCGATTTGACAAATGCTCGATCCACTTTCATGAGAATGATGGACAATATCCTGCGACCATTCACCAATACTTTTGTATTGGTGTATCTGGATGTTATTATCATTTACAACAAGACTTGGGCCGAACACTTGCAGCATATTCAGTAGGTTCTGCACACCCTACGACATCACAAGCTATATGCAAACTTGGAAAAATGCTCCTTTGGCATGGACAGGGTCCATTACCTGGGCTACATCATTGACCAAGATGGTGTACATGTAGATCTAGCCAAGGTCCAAGTCATCCATGACTGTCCAGCCCCAACCACACTCACTGAGCTTTGAAGCTTCTTGGTCCTTGCCAATTTCTACCATAGGTTCATGTTGAGACTCTCCCATATTGCATGGGCCCTCAGCCAAATAACCAGGGGTGGTGGTAAGGCGAAATTTATGTAATTCATGTCCCAACAACAAGAATTCGATGATTTGAAGCAGCGCTTGTGCTCAACCCTAGTACTTTCACTACAAGACCTGAAACATCCCTTTGAGATCAAGACATATGCTTCAGACTATGCGGTGGGTGCCATTCTCACTCAGCACAGACACCCTGTGGCCTATCATAGTGAGACACTATCAAATGATGTCCATAAGTACCCTACTTACAACAAAGAAATGTACTCCATTGTGAAAGCCTAGCGCCAGTGGAGACATTACATTCTTGGGAAGGAGATAGTCATCCACACTGATCATAAGCCACTATAGTTCATGCAGACACAAGGAAAATTGCAGAATGATCACCATCAAAAGTGGTCCACATATTTGTAGCAATTCCACCTCAACATCAAGTATAAAACAAGAAGCACCAATCGCATCGCCAATTTCCTCAGTAGACCACCAGTCGCGACACTCACCATGGTTCTAGACTCTTGCAGCCATGAGACCTCTAGATGGGCCCAACTTTATGAGACAAACCCAGACTTCGCTACCACCTACCAAATGTTGGGTGAAAACGTAGTTGTCGATAATTTCCATCTTAAAGATGAGTTGTTGTGTCGTCTGGGCCATATATGTGTTGATCTGGGAATCCCACTACAGTCGGGTGGCGAGACACATTGGCATCGAAAAGAAAGTGGTGAATCTACAGAAACATTTCTACTGGTCGAAACTTCGATAGGAGGTCAACAAGTGTATCAGGTCCTCCACTGCCTGTGCTATTGCCAAACTGACCACTAAGAAACAAGGCCTGTACACCCCTCTTCCTACTCATGACAGGCCATGGGAATCCATCTCAATGGACTACATGTTGGGCCTTTTGTCCACCAAGTAGGGAAATGACTGTGTTTTTGTGGTTGTTGATCACTTTTCTAAGATGGCGATTATGGTTTCCTACAAAAAGAACATCACAACAGAGGCCACTTCCAATCTTTTTTTTGAACGAGTCTGGGTACATTTTGGAATCCCACAAACCATTGTCTCAGATCAGGATAGTCGATTTCTCAGCACATTCTAGTCGAGACTCTGGTCACTGCTAGACACCAAGATCACCAAATCCATGGCCTTCCACCCCAAGAAAAATGGCCAAACCGAGGTCGTAAATGAAATGATTGTGCATATCATTCGCATGTATAATTTAAATCACCCTCGCACATGGGATGAGAGTCGTCCCTATGTCCAACATAGCTACAATTGAGCCCTTCATAGCTCAATCGACCACAACCCCTTTCAGGTGGGGTTGGGATTCCAACCATTGGGTCCCATAGATGTTGCACTTCCCCTTGCGGTCACCTCGACCGATTCATCTCCTACTCCAACTGAAGCTGACAAAGCCACCCGATCCATTGAGCGGATCCAACACATCCACCAACAGGTTTAGGATATCCTACAGAAGTCTAATTATAAGTACAAACAACACCATGATCAACATCGGGTGCCACATAAGTTTCATGTGGGCGACAAAGTTTGGTTGCAGTTGCAGAAAGAACGCCTTACAAGACCCCATCAGAAGCTTCTCCCACTTCATTATGGGTCGTACATAATCACCAAGGTCATGGGGGATAATTCTTTTGATCTCAACATTCCTCCTTTCCTTGGCCTGCACCCAGTGTTCAATGTGTCTCTCCTTCGCCCTTATTTCCCACCATTATTGGACACCTCCAACGTAGCAGAACAACTGACACCAAAAAATATCAACCCTGAATGCATACAACAGGAATCCAATAATCATATTTTGGACACATAGATCAAGGGCACTCGATAG
Source organism: Picea glauca (assembly GCA_000966675.3). Lineage (NCBI taxonomy): Eukaryota > Viridiplantae > Streptophyta > Pinopsida > Pinales > Pinaceae > Picea > Picea glauca. The sequence continues at coordinate 692,702 of JZKD02S0090118.1, read as the reverse complement.
CAAAGGATCCAACTTTATCGAGTTGTCAAAGCAGAGCAACTCTTGCACCAAGGCAAGTGGCTCACCTGGGGCCAAATTCAACAAAAAATTCCTCATCTGATGGGGGAAATCAATGCAATGGATACCATTTCTTCCTAATGAGGGAGGATTGATCTAGGTGGATATCGGTGGCCACCCACCTTTCCCAACTGGCTCAAAACAATTTTCTGGCAATTTTGGCAATTTACTATTTTTAGCAGTTTTAACTTCTGGGGCCATTTTGAGGGCCTAAATGAAGGTTTTTTGGGATCGAGATTATCAAATATATTCAAAGGAATGATTGAACCCAAAAAATGAATATCCTCAATGATACTTTTCCAATGGGATATCATACGCCTAAAATGGAAATCGTATGCAAAAGTTACGACCCCAAGAAGTTGATGTACTAACTTACCCAGACGGGGCCCACATGAATTTTGGCGCTTTATCTCCTAGGGTTAGTTTTTTTTATGTCTAGGGTTTTGGGAATTCCTTTTTATTGTAAAAAGGCCTTCAGAGCCTCATTGTAAGTATCTTCTTGCAAATGAACGCAACCATCACATCTCTTCTCAGAGATAAGCCCCCACCATTCCAACAAGCTTGTTTCTGCTACATTTTACATTTTCATCTTATTTGCTTATTGAATAGAGAACTAATTTTATTGTATCTCTATTATTTTGTGTTAAGCACCTATTAATAATCTGTATTCATTTCATTCTCATAAAATCTGGATCACTAACACCTCGGGTATTAATTCCTAGCAATTCTCTCACCTAGATAGAATGCAATGTCCTGCAAGCATGAAAACCCGCCTCTTCAGTCCAGATCTCCAAGTTAATCAATGTACAGATATATGTGACAATGACACCAAGTTACTATGATAGTAACAACATGGTTTGATGATAGTTACCACAGGTTTTAGACGATCCACTCATGATGGAATGATGATGAATGATAATGGAATGATGAAAAATGAATGATGAATGATCCCAAAATGTGCGAAGTCCAAACTATATGAGTGCATGTTCCCAACTTGACACTTTTCATGTTGAGAACTGTCTTCAGTCCACAAGTTCCCCTTCTTCAGACATAGGATAAAATAATATACCTATTTTATACTTGTAAGGAATATTAATATAATATTCCTTTTTGGGTTTAGGCCCCCTCAACATATCCCCTTTACCTAATCTAGTGAATTTTTGTCCCCCCATACTCTTTTACGTGGTTGGTCTTTCGCAGTGATGTATTTTCATCATATTTGCATATGATTACATTCACATTCTCAATACAATAGTATTGATTTTTTTGCATCTAGACTCACCGGCCTCAAAATACATACATCACGCACTAAACTAGTGTGCGCAAAACTTATGGGATGCACACACTCTCCTTTCACTATGCCACCCTCGTTCCCTTACATAGGTGCGCGTTACAACATGGCATATATACAAAAAGGGTCTTTGAACTCCACAATTGTGCACCAAACCGATGTGTGCTAAATCATGGAATGTGCATCTTTTTCCTTCAGTGTGCCATCCTTTCACACTTTCACTTGTGCACGCTGCATACATTAAATATTTACACTTTTAGTGCGTCATTCCTACGTGCTTACATAGGTGCACGCTATATGTATTAAAATGTGCATTAAATTCTTTTCAAACTACACACTCTCTTTTTGGTGTGAGATTAGCGTGCACTAACTCAATGCGTGCAAACCCAAACTAAAGATCTGATCCTATCAACTCACCAGCTTATATGTAAATGAAAGTTACATTTATATGTACACTTAGGGTTCAACCTAGGGGTACTACAAAGGGCCTCATTATTAATGTCTTCATGACGACCTTCAAGGTGAAGCATATAAATTAAATATATTACAACAATACTTGTCAATTAGTATAATGAACAAAATGCGATAAAAATATAAAATATTCCAAACATTTCATGTATGATACATAGACAATTTGATCCATACCTTAATGATTCCTATTATATTTCAACTACCATAGATGATGTGTCATTCTTTGTGGTTTTAATATAATCTATGCTTTCCCATTGAAAATATGTTTTTCGGTACTTCGATACCTATGGTTCTTGGAGAGGAAGTGCATATACTCATCAAACACATCCTTTCCTAAACTTCTTGAATGAAGAGATTTCATCTTAGGACCACAAATCGGACATGCAAATTTACCCTTTGTTTGAAGACCTGCAAGAGATGGATTAAATTTTATATTAATTATTCAAAGTATGCTTAATGAAAGGTTTATATAAAAAACATGCATGATATGAACTTCATAAAATTAAACATTATTAAAGTGCAGTGTAACATTATAACATACCACATAAATGTGTTATGTTTGGGGCATCTTGAATTTCCCATACACGCATTGCATGGAATTGAAATTCCCTTTGAACACCTACTGGTCTAGAGATATCATACATAGTGATGCCCTTCCATAACTCGTGTAACTCCTCGATAAGAGGCTCGATATATAAATTCATATGTTTGACTTGGTACTTACCTAATTGATTGAACATACATTACATAAATACTACATATATGAGTCAATAAAAAAATACCAAACATAATTATAAGACATAATTAAACGTATATGAAAAAAAAAATTACAAGACATAATTACGAAACAAAAAACACAAATGAGATGTTACCGTGGTAAAAAAAAATATTTTAAAAAAATACCTGCAACAATCATTACTAACAGTATGTGCTCCCTCTTTATTGACATCCATGGAGGAATGTTATCGTGGATAATAAAAATAGGATGCACCGAGTAAGTAGATCCAAGCTCTTGAAATGGATTGACATTGTTAGCTGCCAATGAAAGCCTAAGATTATGAGGTTTGAATTTAAAATGTGGCAATATTTCCTCTATCTTCTTAAATGCAGATCCATCTGCAGGCATTCAAAGAACACCATCTTTACTTCTTTTCTTTGCATGGTAATCCATAAGCTATGTTATTCTTTTCCACTTGAACAATCGCCGTAAACATGGAATTATGGGAATATAATGAAGAACCTTGTGAGGCACCTTTTTGTTACTTGATCAGTTCGATATCTACTAATTTGAAATTTAGGGAATTCTTATTTCGACACATGTTGTCCATAATATAAAATATGATCATCAGGACATGCGTGAATAACTTGATACTCCATTCCAATATCTTTCATAATGGCATGTAAATATTGGTATGTGTGACATAAAATATTTGACAGAGGTAACAAAAATTTTCCTGACAATCTACAACATAAAAAAAAATACTGGTTAATGTAAAGAATATTAATCGTACATTTTACATCCAAATTTTACAGATGATCAACTAACAATAAAAATAGAGGAAAAAAGAAAACCTTCATCATCATGTACTAAATGTGACCAAATATATTACATACCTTAGGAGCTGTGTGACACAAGTGTTTGGCAAACCATTGATAACCTTTAAGTTCACCAACAACAATATAGCAGAGATAATACTTGTTTTGGAGCCTTCATAAATGGGTTATCTTTCCTTCTCAAGTACAGGTATATCAAAAACACCATCAAGCTGGTCATCATCATCATCATCCATTCCAACATTATTAAATGTCTCCTGGACCAATATATTTGACCCATCTTCTTCAACTATGTTATTAGCATCACCATCTTCTTCCATAGGATCATTAACTTGATCTTCAATATTCTCTCCATGTTCCTGAAGAGGCACTTCTACAAACACGTCTTCCTCCATAGGAAATGCCCTAGGGTGTCATTCCCTTATAATTACAAACAATCAAGTAATATTAGTGTATATAACAAACATTAAAATGATACAAACATTAAAATGATACAAACATTTACAAATATAATATAGGAAAATAAAGACAACAAAGACAAAGAAAAAGACAAATACAACTTAGATGAGAGCGAGAAACAAAGACAACAAATTAATGATGAAGCTTGTGCAATTTATCAAGATGTTTATGAATATGTTGAAAAAATATAGGAAAATTGTTACTTTTCTTGACATGTCGAAAGAGAGACACTTTGTGAGATATATAGTCACAACCAATAAAAAAAACATATTTTTTTTTCTCCTTCATCATTATGTCATATTATTTCTTGATTTCACTTGGAGACCACAACTTTTAAGTGGATGGAAACTTTCCCTAGCCCAACTTCGAGACCATGGTTCAATTTATAAGGGGTTGAGAGATGAGGGATTAGGGGTTAACACATTAGTGGTCCAAGGATTAGAGTTTAGGGGTTATGGTTTAAGTTGGCGTAATTAGGGGTTATGGATAAGGGTACTTAATGGTTTAGGGGTTTATAAGGGTTCAAGAGCTAAGGGATTAGGGGTTAATAGTTTTTTGGTCATCCAAGGGTCAGGGGTGATTAGGAGTTGGTATTCTATATGGAGCAACCAACTTAGTCGATGAGACTGAGAAACAAAGACAACAAATCATTAATGATGAATCTTGTACAATTTATCAAGATGTTTATGGATATGTTGAAAACATATAGGAAAAATGTTACTTTTCTTGACACGTAGAAAGAGAGACAGTTTGTGATATATATATAGTCACAACCAAGAAAAAAAACATATTCTTATTTTTCCTTCATCATTATGTCGGATTTTTCTTGATTTCACTTGGAGAACACAAGTGTTAAGTGGATGTCAACTTCCCTCGGCCCAACTTAGAGATGATGATTTAATTTAGAATGGGTTGAGCATTGATGGATTAGGAGTTAACGCATTTTTTATGCAAGGGTTAGGGGTTAGGGGTTAATGTGTTAGGGTTTAGGGGGTAATTAGGGGTCAAGGATAGGGTTACTTAATGGTTTAGGGGTTTATAAGGGGTGAAGGGCTAAGGGCTTAGGGGTTAACAAGTTATTGGCCATCCAATGGTTAGGGGTACTTAGGAGTTGGTATTCTATATGGAGAAATCATCTTAGGTAAGAACAAGAAACAAACACAAAAAAATCAATGATGAAGCTTGTGTAATTTATCAAGATGTTTATGAATATGTTGAAAAAATATAGGAAAATTGTTACTTTTCTTGACATGCAAAAACATAGACACTTTTTGATATATATGCTCACAACTAGAAAAAAAAACCTATTCTTATTTCTCCTTCATAATTATGTGATTTTCTTCCTTTATTTCACTTGGTGACCACATATTTTAAGTCGATGGAAACTTTCCCACAACTTGGAGACCATGTTTTATAAGGGGTTAAGAGATTATATATCCCTCTGATCCATAACCCTTAACCCACCCCTAACCCTTTAATCCATATCCCCTAACCCCGCAGACCCTCTCCCCCTAATACTTAACACCTTAACCCCATTCCCCTTAAGCCCTTAAACCCCTAACCCCTAAGCCCTTGACGCCTAACCCCTAAACCCTTCATCAATAAACCCTTACCCCCTAAGCCCCTAAACTATTAACCCCTAACCCATCCTAATGCATGAATCCCTAACCCTAATAATTGTAAACCCTAACCCCTACTCCCTATAACACCATTAACCTCTAAATCTCCTAGGACCTAAACCCCCTAAACCTACCTTAAACCCTAGCCTATTGACCCCTAACCCCATAACCACTAAGCCCTAATCTGGCCTTATTAACCCTTAAAACACTAAAAACTTAACCCCTAACCCCTTACACCCTGTACCCATAAACTTTAAACCCCTTAACCATTAAACCCTACCATAACCCTAATTAAAATCTACATCTTATGTCTACTTCTTCTCTTTTTAACTTACTCTCAATTTGTTGTGTATGTAGAATATATCAATAAAGAAAAAAGAATACACTATTTGTCTTCTACATTTAACATATAAATGATTACAAAAACAATCTACAATATAAATACATATAATGAATGACTTACCAAGGGACGATATTCATTCCTTCCTTCAAGAGGTCCATACTTTGTACACTGTCTTTTAGTTGTTTTTATTAAAAGTCTCCTTCTATTATAGCCCCTGTATATTTTATAAGGGAAATGACATTTTCAAACACCCAAATCCTCCAATGCATATCTAACATCTCCTTGTCCTCCTGGAGGAATGTTATGTGACATTTTTCCTTACCATACTTTCAGTGATGATTATCTTCAAAAATCAACCTCAGTAGTTTAACTATTTGTAATGAAATTAACAAAATAAAAAAATAAAATGTATTTTGACCAAACAATATCCCCTATAACCTCTGCAAACCATCATTGGCAAAGAACAATGTCAAACGTCTCTAATATTTCTAAATTTTTTAATTATATATCACTTTTTCGTCGAACTTCCAATGATTGTTGACCAAAGAGGAATTGTTTAATGGGAAAAAAATATTGACTTCGTCAAATGTCGATATGGCGACACATAGACCATTGACCTGGTCAACCGTCGGAAATTCATTGGAGTCTATTTTCATCAAATATCCGATGAAAGGGAATTTATCATTGGATATCCAACGATAAATTCCCTTTCGTCAAATAGTTGACGAACATCATGTATTTAAAAAAAAATACAAAAAATGCAAGTAAAATCCGGTAGTATGGTTGATTTTATCGATACTATCGGAGTACAACCTCAATTTTTTCGTCGATATGTAGTAGTGATATTTGTGAGTTGTAAAGAATATCTATTTGATTTACATTAATGAATAGCTTTAACCTATTGGAAATTTAGGTAACAACAAACATTTTTAGAATCCTTTAGTGACCCCTGCACTCTACAAAAGACATCCACAAAGACAATTTGTACTTTGAATTTTTTTACAATTCCTCCTGTGAACCTCAACATTTTTTTACCTTCAAAGATACCCTCAAAGACAATTGGCTTCCATCATTTTTTTTTATTTCTTTATGAATCAAAGTTTTTATCCCTCTCGGAACTTTAATTTCTTTTCACTCGTAAATATTTATTCATTCCTAGAGACCATTTAAATACATTGGGGTTTGAACTGCAAGTTTTGTTTTATCCTTTAGGGTTAATACATCAAGGGTTTAATATGGAGCTATGCTAGTGTTATATCATCTCTGACTAATTTATCCTTCTAATATTACAAGGTGGAGAACGAGTGGTTGGAAAACATTGTTTTCAAACTCTTGGAGAGAGCCTAATAATGTTATAATTCCCCCACTTATGATGCCAATTCATTCACCATGATTGTATTCCATGCTTTGCTTAGATTATTCATACATAGAGAAACTGAATACTCCATGCTAAAGAGAGATTATTGAAACTCAAGCATCTTACAAAAATGTATGAGTTTCTTCCTTTTTCTGGGTATATACCCATCTCCTTAAACTCTTCTCTATACCCAAACTAATTTCTATGCTATCTAATATAATGCACAATAACCATAAAATTATAACTACTTAAGGCAGAAGAGGTGAGATCTCTTCCATTTAAAAGTATTTGTCTAACTATCTAACCTATTTAAAATTTCTACCTTATTTTAAAAAGTTGCACTCCCCAAGCCATCCATGATCAAATAAATACTAATTACAACTATAATCACTGCAACTGTAGGTATGGACAATGACATGGAGAGTATAGTTCCTTCTTCAAATGCGATAAGAACACTAAAATAGATAGAATTATCTTTCATTATCTTGATTTCATAGTCGATAATGAAAGAAATATTATCTTACGTAGATTGAATTTTCAAGTTTTTTTTGCAAATTTTGTTAAATTTGGAGTACAAAATCATTCATTATCAACATCAAATAAACAAAAACTTTAACTATAGCACAATATTATTCAAAAATTGAACCATCAATAATTCAGTATACATGTCCAAGGCCATGTATCTATATTCATGATTATTCCAAATGTACATTTTTTTACAAAATGGCACATTGTGCCCAAGATACATAATGACACCTCATGCTCAAACTAGAAAATAATGGCACCTTGTGCCTTAGATACATAATGGCACTCAACTCCCAAAATGGCACATCATGTCCAAGATACACAATGGCACCTCATTCCCAAGATACATGTTGTGTTTCTCATTGACCCTTGCCACCCTAACAACTAGTAGATGCATCTACAAATAAAATATTTCTCTTCGTCAAGCTCAAGGAAAGTCAAGTCTTCTTGCATCAAGGAGTGGTGCACCTTTCTAGAGAATGGAAATGAAATGCCATTCACATAATTTATTTTCCACAATTTTATCCAGTAACAAACTTTCAAAATACAATTAGAATTTAATAGAATAAAAATCACAATAGATGAGATTGAATCTTGAGGGAATTGCTCTCATCCATAATGCCTCCCAACAACAATTACAATAATCAAATAATGAAAAAAAAAACAAAATTCCTAAAATTGATTCCATATATGCTAGACAAGAATTTCATCAACTAATGTTCATTATGAATATCTCAATCAATGGCAGAGATTGCCTTCCTAGCTTGGAGATGGAGCCATCAGTTGAACAACCTAATATGAGGCAATAGTGGGGAATGCAGGAGATGTAGATGCAACCATATTGTATTTAACAATAATAGATGGAAAAATAGTTACAACAACAATCAATGTGACAATGGGGGGAAACAGGGTGTGATGACATTTTAGAGGTGGATTTGAAGTGGCGATCAATGTGGGTGGTGACAAACACCCATGTGATGCAATATCAAACAAAGTCCCATGTGAAGAGAAAGTGGAATACTAATGGTTGGGATAGGGTGGCCATGATCTAGATATTCCATGTATGGTAAACAAAAAATTCCAACCCACTTAGGCTACTACAAAACCTCAAAAATACAAGTCCTCACATTCAATATAATGCACTTGAATGGATATAAAAGCATGTTTGTTTTAATACCTTAGTCCAAGGTGGGATGTATGGATAAGGTTCAATATGGACGAAAAAATGTAGTTGTACTAAACAAATTAAAATTAATAGTGTCTGCATACACATTTATAATATGTTAGATTAGAACAAGAACATGAAAATCAACAAAAATAAGAAAAAAAATCATATTAACGAGATTTAACATGACACGTCTTCTTTAATTATGGGGTGATTTGCTAACCTTAGTTGGATATGGTTGATCAATATCTTCAGTGGAAAGATATTGTAACATAACAACATTATAATGCATTTCTTATAAATAACTTGGACATCGACAAAACCACAAATTTAGAAACTGTGCTCCCAAATGTTTCTTCCATTATTATATTACTCATGAGAAGTGTATCATTTTAAAAGAGATGTTAATAATACCAAATTATTACACCCACTCTAATGTGAGTTAGCTAATTAAAATGCTTATACGAACCATGGACCACTATGGTAAAGAAATAGGGGGTAAGGGAAATCATTTTCTTAGACCTACTATGGATTGGAACAATGAGGTGGGCATACTAATGATAAGGATGGATATGAAAATGATGGGAGATACTATCATATTTTTATAGGAAAATATTATTTTATATAAAAGAATTATGGAAAACATAATTTACAAGGTTGTGAGAAAAGCATATATCTATAAAATTGGTAATGAAATGTTCTTAGACTACTTTTTTTTTTTAAATTGACAAAATTACGAGTTGTGTCACTTTTCGATCTCTATTGAGGGTCAACATGTTCTCAATTGAGCTTCCATATTATGAGAAGGAATAATTCCCTTTCTCTTTTATGTCTTATCTAACATCTCCCCAATTTATTACCACATAGGGAGATAAGCAAGTAGAAGGAGATTGTATCTTTGACAATGTTACTTATTTCACTTTTCTCAATAATGTAAGCAATGACACAAATTCATGGTTGTAGAGTATTTATAGGGTTAGTTTAATAAAAAAGTGACTCTACTTACAGATAAGTTTAAAATTTTGCACTTCTTTTCTTGAAAAGTATGTTATGATTTAGCCTTAGGACAAGAAGTAATTAGATGGTTGTACTCAAAACAAATTATGTATGAAAATCATTGTATTCATAATGTAAAAATTGTGTTCAATTGGAACCATTAGCATGTATTGAGAGCTTCTTAGGAAGACCCTTCTCAAATTAGTTTTGGTGTAGATCATGAGCAAAAAGAAAAGTTGGCAATTTTACCTTATTGAGTGCTAAGAAGACAAATTTACTCAAGAGTCTTAGAGTGTTTCTAATGATCATGAGTGAATTGGCGTACAAATATTCAAGAAGTGAGTTAGTCATTCACACTCAAATTGAGATTGGAGATAACAATTATGTGATTCATATTCATATAGGCAAATGATAGTAGCGCCCATCCCCCAATATGTATTGGAATTCCTCTTAATTATGGCCTAATTAAAAGGAATATGTGATTCTTGTAAGTTATTTATGGTTACATTTATACACATCTCTCAATTATAACTTTTTGGGGGAAAATGTAAAGTCGTCTAAATCTCTCTGTGTAAGATGCCCAAATGGAGCACGTTGTTGCAAATAGAGCATCAAATCTGGGGGAATATGTATTCTACCACCTAGATGTAGGATTATCATCTCGTAGGAGCTAAACATGCCAAAAAATAAAACACAGTGATAAATACATATAGTTACGTTTACCAAATATTTGTCAATTGTAAAACTGTATACAGAATCAATGAAAATATACAAAATATTTCTTACTAGCCTCATCCAAGAAACTATCCTAAATAGGAGACTCTATTGGCCCATAAAAAACATGCCTATAGTGAGAGCATTGATAAGAATCGAATTGACTAGAATCAGAATGGCTAGCTTAGCTAAATGTCATGCTTAGTTTAGAATTGACAGCATGGCCTAAAGGCCCTACACCTAGTGATACAACATCATCTAAGGATGGTTGTTGATGGGTTCTTTCCACAAATAAGATTTATTGAAGTAAATTATGCATCAAAGACAATATTGCAATACTAGTGGCATGAATTTTGTCTCTGAGATGAGGTGGATTTGGGAGGGGGGCTAGGTTAAGTTAGGCATACACCTAGGAGGGAGTAACCCTCTCAATGTATTACCCCTATCCCTTTCTTGAGCATGAGGAAAGCCAAGACCAACCCTTTAGAATTCACCAATGTCAAAATAATTGAAATGGAAACCCATAATAAACTTGACCCATAATTTATGGAGAAAATACAAAGAAACCTTTGTTATTATAGAGAGGTTTATCAAATACCATAAACCACCTATCCATCAAGTGATATTTTCATAACTCGAATATGTATCAACAAACAATTAAATAATCATATTTTTGGTTATATACAAAATTTTCACCTCTTCCTTACTCATGTCACTTGAGTAGTAGTCTCTCATCCTAGCCCTATATTTACATATATCATATAATTGGCCATAGGCATAGCCAATGGAAGAGAAAATGTTGTGAAAGTATTTGGGTTTGGATTAAGGTTTTACTCTATACTGGTAGAATAAAAATTCAATTTAGACAATATTAACCAAATATTTTTACAAAATATGTGAATTTATATAATTTAGCAAATTATATAAATATGAGATTTGAAAATATTTTTACAAAAATATGTGAATTTATATAATTTAGCAAATTATATAAATATGAGATTTGAAAATAAACCCTACCTGGAAATGATATTTTTTTTATATAAAAAATGCTAAGCTCCTACAACACCAACCTCTCTCCTACTTCTTCTTGTCCTTGCCATGTTTGGGTTGAATCAACAACAAAACACACTCCTGGTGGGTAAAACAAAAAAAAGAATGCTATCACCATTATTCAATGTTATATAAGGAAAATTGTTTTTACCATATATTTCTCGGTCTTGGATCATTTACATGTTTCCTTATGCTAGAGAAACTTCTGGATCAAAACTGTGTGTGGAGTTTTGAAACGTCCAATGTTTCAAGTGGACACTCCACCCATCATCAAGTGGACACTCCACCCATCATCGAAGACATACGAAGTGTCCACTTGTGTCCACTTGAAACGTTGAACGTTTCAAAACTCCACACACAGTTTTGATCAAGAAGTTTCTCTAGCATTATGACTAAGTGCAGCTGCATACTCATATGTTTTCTTATATTCAAGGAAGACAAGCTCTTCACCAATTAAAATTAGTTTTAGGTCTTAAGACAATTTCAACCTAGACTCCTAAAAAAAATATCCTTTATGATCATAGCTGAAAATGCCTCCAATAAAATTATATGCAATCTAATACAATCTAACCTCAATTCCTATATAATCATCATTGAAACTACCTCCAATAAAATCATATACTTTCTAATACAATCTAACATTAATCCTATACAACACAATACTATCCCAGTATAATGTTTTTGATAAAAATAAGCTTTAAACTCTCAATAAATGCATCATGATTTAGAAAAACATGCTCCATTATCCAATGCCTCACTAAAAATGCATACACTACGTTATCCAATAACTTACTCAAAGAAACATAGCCGAGATACACTGTATCGGGACAAGGTTGATTGTTTTATGTATCCCCGAGATACAACGTATCGGGACAAGGTTGACTGTATTTATGTATACAAAATTTGGCAATTGCAATGCACGATTTTGACACCATATTTGGAAGTTCGCATACCTTGCAAATTTCATTGGTGGGCTGAATTAGGAGCAATTTTTTTTTAGTAATTTTTTCTATAGTGTGGTTTTAAATTTTTGGTCAATCTAAAATTTTGATTAATTTTTTAAGCATTTAGATTGATTTAAAATGGGGCAAAACTTTAGAATAAAATTTTGAAATACATAAAATACATAAAAACAAACTGACCGGATTTATGCCATTTTTTATCTTTAAAAAGGAGAAAGATGACTCCGAATTAGCTTACTCCATTTCTTTGCTTGTGCAAGCAGGTGGACGCTGTCGGCTATAGATGCCCTTCTCATCCGAGGTCGAGTCGCGACAGTGTGTTCTCCTGGATCCACGATTTTGACACCATACTTAGCACGCCTTGCAAACTTTTCTCTCGTGCAAGCAGGTGGATGCTGTCGGATATAGATGCCCTTCTCATGCGAGGGCGAGTCGTGACAGTGCGTTCTCTTGGATCGGTGCAGAATGGTGGACTTTTGTGTGTAACGGGTAAATTGAACAGAATTCGGTTCATGAAGTCCATCGCTATATTAATATGGAGAAGATAATCATTACAGTAATCGCGAGGCTGGCTCCGAAAACGAGTGGCGGCAGTGAGCTCTGCTGGATCGTGCGGAATGGTGGACTTTTGTGTATCGGGTAAGGAAAATCGAATTCGGTCATCATCAAGCAAATCTCTAGATTAATATGGGGAAAATAATCATTACAGTAATCGCGACGACGCTGACAGTCAGCCTCGCCATTACTGTAATCATTATCTTTTCCATATATAATCATTACAGTAATCGCGAGGATGAGAGTGTGGTTTCGCCTTCGTATCGTCCCAAATGTATCAAGAAGGTTTGTACTCTGACCGATGAACTATATCTCTATCGAAGCGATATCTTCATTTTGAACTTGGATTATGAATCCCATTACCTTCATCTACTATCCCCAGTGGGGAGGAATGCTCTGTCCGATGCTGAACATGATACAAAGAAAGCTATTACGTCGCCGAATGGTTGGAGCATGACAAGTCAAATAGATTTTATTAAATTGGCATTGAATTTTTGGGGTTGGAAGAAATGGTTGTTATTTTTTCACCTAGATTCAATTTCTTTTAAGTGATACTCTTAAAATAGGTAGGTCTATATGATATGATGATTTTTTTTTTTGTTGGATGGTGAATATGATAAGAAGAAAGCTATTATCACTTCGTTTATAGATAACAGTTGAATCTAATGTTTATTAGATGTAATTTGGGTGGTTGGGAGGAATGGTTATTACCTTTCCATCTAAATTCAATTCCTTGTAAATAATACCCCTTTAAATAAATAATACCCCTTTAAATGAGTCTATATGATATGTTGCTCTTTTTGTTGAGTCCTAATATTCAAAAAAATGCTGGTTTTTCGTGGAGATAGGGAAACCTCTGCCAAAACAAGCTATTTTAGTGGACACCTTTCGAAAACGAATGATCTTGCTGATTTGTTTGTCTATTTTCTTTTTAGGTCTCGGAGAATCAATAACTCGTCTGGATTGGATTACATAGACGGAGCACAAAATTTAACTCCAGGTGCAGATGACACTGTCACATTGGTTTGAGCGCGAGCAGCACAACGCAGGCGGATGGAGATCAGGCAGTTCAAACTCATCGCCAACGCATCGCTTGGGCACCACAACTGCGTCGATGTTGCCGGCCACGGTCGAGAAGAAACAGAATGCTATCTGCTGGTGCGACGGTTGTGGGTGGTTCATTTCCGTCGCTGACTTTGGTTGCAGGAGGAGACGAAGAGGGAGAGTCTACCGAAGAATTTGATGTCAAGGGTGGGAGACAGAGTATTAATGTCCGAAAAGAAGTCAACATCCAAAACCAGATGTAAATATCGACAGATCTGGCTGAAACGTTTTTCCAGAGAGACCGTCCCTCTTCCGCGTGAAGTGGCTTGTTTTAGACCATGGATGAGGAGATTTGTATATATATCATTTTTGGACGAAAGAAAAATGTTCCTGTGTTTACACCAATAGGCGTAACCCTATTGGAAAGTGTCAGATTTAATCATCCTCTAATCGAAGGTTCCCATCGTGTCGCTAAAAATGCTTGATGCCAGAATATGCTTCGTTACTAATAGGTTTCATGGTGCTTCACCCATTTTTAGCCGCAACAGTCTAACATGTTCTTCTTGCTGCTTATCTATTACATGTCACATGTCACTCACTTGGGATTAGGTTTGGAATTTCAAATTTACAATATTTCATGGTGTTTTACTCATTTTTAGCCACGGAACAGTCTAACATGTTCTTCTTGCTGCTTATTTATTACATGTCACACTCATTTGGGATTAGGTTTGGAATTTCAAATTTACAATATGCTTAGTTATTAATAAGTTTCATGGTGTTTCACTCATTTTTAGCCACGGAACAGTCTAACATGTTCTTCTTGCTGCTTATCTATTACAATTCAGTCATTTGGAATTAGGTTTGGAATTTCAAATTTTCAGTGTCTTCTTTTTTAAAAGTGGAAATTTGTTTTCCATGCTTGTTAGTTTATATTTTATTCAAATTCATGTGTTTGGAGTGTTGTTATATACAAATTTCATGTATTACATATAACATACTTAATATGTAATACATATGACATATTTATTATGTAATACATATAAATAAATTGAATAGCATCTACATTATGATTATTTTACATTTTTCAGGAAAACAAATTTCTCTTTATTATAATAAAATTAAGTTGGAAAAGCCGAATCAGGAAAAAGACAACAAAAATTATAGCCAACTAAATACTCATATCAAATATGAAAATTGATAAGTACAAAGAGAAAGAGATGTCCAAATTGTTGATAAAAAACATATCATAGGAAAAAACCGAATGAAACACCTAAACAGTCTATATTTTCTCTCTTCTAAATACAAAAATATTATTTTCCCTTTTCTAAATACAAAAATATAGAATCAATCAAAACTTACTACCCAAAAATCTCTTGAAGTGATTTTTTACAATAAACACACATAAAACAACTAGAACAAGGATAATAGGACAAAAACATTTTCTAAATCAAAATTTATCATCCTAA
Organism: Picea glauca; assembly: GCA_000966675.3. NCBI lineage: Eukaryota > Viridiplantae > Streptophyta > Pinopsida > Pinales > Pinaceae > Picea > Picea glauca. The sequence goes on along the minus strand of JZKD02S0090118.1, from coordinate 677,074 downwards.
ACTTAACAGCAAATGACATGCCTATGACGGAATAATATAATGCAACAACATAGAAAAAAAAAGAGAGCTTAGTGGCAATCCCTTGTAGATTACTTTGAAAGTATATTGTGTGAGGATTATAAATAGTTGTTGTCAACAAAGAATACATAATCAATTAAGGTTTGAGATTAATAGACAACAACCCTCGAGAATAGTAATTTAATGACACTTGGAATGAAGTAGGGGATGGAATGACAAAATCATATGGTGCAACATAGGAGAACTTCACATTTTTCTTTTTGACTTTTTTATACTATGAAAATTAATATAAAAATTGAGCGCATATTAGGTATATGTACTATTCATGAAACACCTTAAAACCATTGGAAGTTGGAGCAGTTTTTCGGCATATTTTTTATCAAACACCTTAAAACCCTTGGAAGTTGGAGTAGACTACCTGCATATTGTTCATCAAACACCTTAAAACCCTTGGAAGTTACAACATACCCACTGGAGCAGAGAAAATTTGAATCATCATTGGATTATGGCCCATGTTCATTAGGAATCCGAATGCACTGTAAGTGGATAGTAGACTAGGATAACACTAAATTTCATTTACCCTTTCATTTACTTCCTCAACAAACCCTGTCAAGGTGTCATCAACAATAATTCCATGGCACCGCCCCTCCCAACCCATGCATTATATCCTATAGGTATAGACTTAGTAATAGCCTGCAAGTACCTACTAGAAATTATGAGGGTACCCTACACAAGTGAACATAGATTTGAAGGGTTTAAAATTTTGATGTTAGTTATCGTTGACATGTAGATTTCGTATCGACCTGTCAATTATAGGTATGGAGGGAAAATGTCCTACAAACTTTCAAATTCTGAGCGTTCTAGGGACTATCCATTCACCCATGATTTGCAAACCATTGTGGATATTCCACTGGAATAATTTGTCACAACAAATCTAATAAATAAAACTAAAATCTACCTATGAAGGTTAATTTTCTTAGGATTTCAAAAATATTCAGTTACTGATTTTTTGCATATGCATATAGATAAAATGCAAAAATAGAGAATAGTAAAGACAATCACACACCATTCAAAAAATGACACAAATATTTTCTCTGGGAAACCCTTACGGGAGAAAACTTCGCTACAAGGTGAGGCTGCTCTACTTTCTTTTCTATGATATGGAAATAATGCAAGTTCAAAAGAGAAGACACCCTTTATGGAGTTACTTGATACCTATGGCCTGTTACGTTGCTACAAAACATTAACCATCTCTGTTATGCTCTCTAATTTCCCACTCCTAGTTGTTCTGCTATGTTATGGAACAAAATACAATAACATAGAATGAAACCCCTTCTCCTCCTAGTGGTCTGGTATTTAACATAGCCTGGTAGTCATCTTGGGGTAGGTTTTTGAATTCCTCAACCCTCGATTGTGATAGTGTTTTGGACCTTCTATAATCTTCTTGAAATTACACACATGGCTAGCCCCATATGCATCAGTAACGGGGGATAATGTGGCATCCTCTCGTACCATGGTAGGTCAGCTTGTGAGAGGCATAACTTTTGCATACAAGAAATGATCGATGTGGTTTTTGCATTGTTGTAAAGGTCTTGATGTGTAAAATAACGTTACGGGATCTAAGCTACGTTGAGAAAGTAAATTATTTTTATTTTTTATTTTTTTATACCAAGAAAATTAATATAAAAATCAAGAGCAATTGGTGTCACGTATATGTACTATTCATCAAACAACTTTAAAAATCCATTGGAAGTTGGAGCAGTTTTTCTACATATTGTTCATCAAACACTTTAAAACACTTGGAAGTTGGAGCTGACTATCTGCATACTCTTCATCAAACGCCTTAAAACCCTTAGAAATTGCATCATACCCACCGGAGCAGAGAAAATTTGAATCATGATTGGATTATGGACCATGTTCATTGGGAATTCGAATGTGTTGTAAGTGGAAAGTGGACTATGAAAACAGTAAATTTTGTTTACCCCTTCATTTACTTCCTTAACAAACCTTGTCTAGGTGTCATCAACAATAATGCCATGGCACTGCCCCTCCCAAGCCATGCATTATATCCTATAGGTATAGACTTAGTAATAGCATGTAAGTACCTACTAGAAATTATGAGGGTACCCTACACAAGTGAACATAGATTTGAAGGTTTAAAATTCTTATGTTAGTTGTTGTTGACATGTAGATTTTGTATCCACCTATCAAATACAGGTATGGAGGGGGGGGAAATCCTACAAAATGTCAAATTCCAAGCGTGCTAGGGACTATCCATTCACCCATGATCTATAAACCATTGTGGATATTCCACTAGAATAATTTCTCACAATAAATCTAATAAATAAAACTGAAATCTACCTATGAAGGTTAAATTCCTTTAGATTTCCAAAATATTCAGCTACTGATTTTTTGCCTATGCATGGAATAGATAAAATGTGAAAAATAGAGAATAGTGAGATACAATCACACACCATCTACAAAATGACACAAAGACTTTCTCTGGGAAACATTTACGAGAGAAAACCTAGCTAGAAGGTGAGGTTACTCTGATATGGAAATAATGCAATTACAAAAGAGAAGGCACCCTGTATGGGGTTACCTGATACATATGGCCTCTAAGGTTGATACAAAACATTAACCCCCTCTGTTATGATCTCTAATTTCCCACTCCTAGTTGTTCTACTATGTTATTGAACAAAATACAATAAGATAGAATGTAACCCCTTCTCCTCCTAGTGGTCTGGTATTTAACATAGCCCGATATCCATCTAGGGGTAGGTTTTTGACTTCCTCAACCCTCAATTGTGATAGGATTTTAGACCTTCTAGAATCTTCTTGAAATTACATACATGGCTAGCCCCATATGCCTGAGTAACGGGGGATAACATGGCATCCTCTCGTACCATGGTAGGTCATCTTGTGGGAGACATAACGTTTTCATACAAGCTATGATTGACATGGTTTTTGTATCATTGGAAAGGTCTCGATGTGTTGAATAGCGTCACGAGGTCTAAGCTATCATGAGAAAGTTTTAACCCCCAAAAATGTTGTTTGATGCCTCAAAATGGCTCTAGAAGTTTCTGGACCCTAATTTTCCAATTTGGAACCTACTGTTGAAACGACCCTACAAGTTGATTCCTCCAATATTTTTGTCACTTTGGAAGCATCGAGATAGATGAAAAATAATAGAATAATCCAATCCATATCAACCCATTACGCTCTAAATTGATTCAGGTGGAAGGTGGAGTGGAACCAATGGGCGCCAATGTGTATATATCCTGGATGGTTGCAGTAGGGACAATTATTTTCTTATGTTTCCCATGCCAGAGTCATTTCAGAGTTTTCTTACTCTGTAGTCCATGTATTCCTTTATTCCTTTGCCTCTTCATGGAGAGTCTTAGAATCTATGGATTTCAGATTTGATTTTCTTCTTTGTGCTCTCACTTTATCAAGCACTACATTGTTTGAAAAAAAAATCATCGATCGAAAGGAGGGAGTTGATTATTCCATCATCGTAACCCAAAATTTTGAAAAATTAGTTATGGGATCTATAGTGTCCCCAAGGCCAAGCCCTTTGTAAATTTGGTTTATGAAATGAATTGTAAATATGTGTTGTAGGCTGGTGAGCCAAGTTTGTATAAGCCCTTGGGCTTATGCGATTGTTAGGCCAAGGGCCTGATTTTGTATCTGTATGTATGAAGCACATTGATAAATAATAAGCATCGCTGTGTGCATACTGACCACGATGAATGAGTGATGGGGGACTGAACTTCCACAGAGTGGACAAGGAATTAGGGGCTAAGTGTTGAGCCTAGGGGCTTAAGTCCTTGGGAATAATATTTTATTATAAGGCACGTGAATTATGTTGAATGTGATGTTTTATCCTAAGTTCTTGGGGAAGGACGAGGGACTGCCAAATGGGAAGGAATGCATGCTAATGGAACACACACAATTCCATGCGTGACAAGTGTCAACCCTGTTGCATGCGAATAAAACGACCGAGATGAGCTGTGAGAGGGGTTCCTCGCCCATTCCATCCGATTGGTTAAGCATGCATGGAGCTCTGAGTAGTACGACCAACCTGAGCTCTACAGAGAACCCTTGTACTTCCCTGTGAGCCGAAAAGCCTTTGTTTGGCTCTAAAAAACCGGTTATATCCTATGTTCTGAAAGATGAGAAGCCTGTGTTTTCTTCTAAAAGGTCGGGTTCACCCTCTCCATTTTGATTCATGGAACCTGTGTCATTCCCTACGTGGATTTTTTTTCACACGTCCCTGAGAACTAACATTGTGAGACCTTGTGCCATTGCTAAGCCTGTTTGGGAAGCCCGTGTTTATTTTTCCAGTTGGTTTTTGTGGCCACGCAGAGCTGGACTGCGCGTGGCTTGCTAGCCAGTGCAAGTTGTGATTGAGCTTCTGTATGACCTCTCTCCAGGTGAGGGAGGTGACTGTTGTTGGAAGAGGCAGGTTGTCAGGCCTGTGAGCAATTCTCTCCAGGTGAGAGAGTTTGTTGGGAAGTGGTTTCTTCCAGAGAGTGTCCAGCACCAGCTTTGGGCTTTGAGACTTCATGATTCGGCCTGTTCTTGAGACCCAGAGAGGGAGGTTAGCACCGATGGACTGTGCTTGTGAAGGTGTATATTCTTGGGTGGAACAGGCATGTGGGGAATGAGAGTCTGGTAATAGTGGGCGTAAGATGGCATCTTGGGAATAATCCTTTTGGTTTTTTGTGCTGCTTTCCCTGTAACCTCAGCCTAGCCTAAGATTCCTTGCCTTGGGGTGGAGCTTAGTCCTAGCTTGGGGGTGACCCACTGCTGAGCTAATGAGCAGTGCGGTCTAAGGCAGGGAGGTTCGTGGAAGGCCGGCACATGGTTGGTGGAATCTACCACTGTTTCAAAGATAAGTATCAAATGATGTTTATTCATGTATTCCGCTGTGTATATCAATTTAATGTTAATGCTATTGATTGTTGATTATAGAAGTAAATCTAATGTTTACTCTGAGTTTAATTGTATTCATGATTAAATTCATGTTAATACTATAATGACAGTATGAGCTATGTACAAAGTGGTTCTTATATAAAAAAATAAAAAAAAAGGTGAGCTACAAATTGGTATCAGAGCCAAGGTTTCAACGTTGAGCCTAGATGGACCAGTTGAGTGGTCTTTGGACTGAGGGTTTGAGGATAAATTGTGTCAGGAGGACCAATTTTGGACCTTTGAGTGCTCTTGAGTGGCAAGGAGATTACTTGACCGTGTTAAAATCTCAAGAGGTGTAGCGGTGTTATGGAACCGCAGCCAGTGTGGTATAAGGCCATAGGAATAGAGGACTCCACACCAGAAGTGTTGGAGCCTTAGGATCTGTTCAGAGGAAAGGAGAACCTTCGTGACCGTTAGATCTGGAAAATGTGCACAGGGTTTAAAAACCATTTGGAGTTGCACAGGAACGTGGAAATCGCGATATGCAAAATTTTGAATTCGTCAGGACCGTCCATCGAAAAGGACGTGTGGAGAGTGATTAGCCTTTCACTGACTCATAACTTGAAATGGTCAAAGGGTGAGTTTGTGAGAATTCACGAAACATGAATTCACGATTGGATCATAACCGTTGATCTAAGAGAGATCTGGACCGTTAAATCCAACTCATCGAGAATCGTTGGATCCTGTACAAGAAACCATGTATCAAATTTCAGGGATTGTAGTGACAAGAAGTTAGGAGTCACTACTTCGTGAACTCCCGTGTACTGAAGACCCAAAAACTGAAGTGCCGAAATCCCGAAATCTCTACCATAGTTGGCGATAGTTGTGCTGTGGGCCCAGGGAAAAAAGGTCAGATGTTCGGAAGTCGAGAGTCAGAGAGGGAAGCAAGTGCAAGAACCTCCAGGAAACCAAAATCCCTAAACCTGAAACCCCGAAATCCCAAAGTCCCTAAATTTTCGAAGAACATAAGAACTGTCGAGGATTTAACTGTTGATCCTCATGGACAAAAATCTCGAAAAATGAAGTCCCGAAAATTGCAGAGCCGACAAAGCTCATAAAACCTTGTGAAGTCAAATGTTTCTCACTCACGTTGGTTTATGATTATTGTGATTTTATTAAAGGTTTAAGTCCTGTCAAACTTCGGATTGATTGCACATTGCGTGTGTAGAGTTCAACGAGTGTCAAGACACCAGTTAATCGACATCGAGTATAGAAATGGAAGAGGTGTAGATTGCCTCCGAAACAGAGGACGAAAGAGAAGGAAAGGATGTCAACTTGGGAATTGAAGGAATAAACTCTAATGGGCACGAAAAAGAGATAGATAAAGAAGGACGTATGATGAAACTCATTGAAAAATTGCGAAAAGATACCCAGGTACGCCGAGATGATAGCCGAAAGCTCATGAAAGTCAGGGATTGGCAAGGTGAATTCAACTTAAAAATGTTGAAGAGCCTGGAAAGAATAGAAAATAAATTGGAAAAAGAGAGTGACACAAGAAGATCAAGAAGTGTCAGAACCCCTGAGAGGAGAAGAATATCGAGGAGTAGTAGCAGACATTACCGTCTCTCCCCGAAGCATTATGGTAGGGAAACACATAGTATTTCAAGCCCGTCCCCTACCAGAAAACACCAAAAATTTGGAAAGGATGAATTGAAAGGGGAGATGAACAAGATCAAGCCTCCAACGTTTGATGGAGAAAATAAGAAGGAGGAAGATGCTGAGACATGGTTGCTTGGCATGAGGAAATATTTCCAACTGTAGAATTATTCCACCCATGCAGAAGGAAGAATTGCAATGTATCAACTGAAAGGAAAAGCATCCATGTGGTGGGATCAGTTTGTGCAAGTGCAGCAAATCAGAGAGAAAGAAGTCACTTGGAAGGAATTTAAGAGGTATTTCGAGAAGAAATACCTGACTAAAAGATACTATGACAGAAAGATGAAGGAGTTCTTTGAACTCAAGCTAGGCAACATGACTATTGATGAGTATGAATGAAGTTTTCTGGAACTACTGAAGTATGTTCCATTCATCAAAGACGAGACTGTCAAGATTCAAAGATATTTGAGTGGACTGCCACCATCCATGGGTGACAAGATTCAGTATGACGATCCTAAGACCATGGAAGAAACCATAAGAAGGGCTAAATGCTTGTATGAACAACAAGGAGAAAGGCCCATCCTTCGGAAGGCTTGGAATGATTAGAGGAAGTTTAAGAAGGAACGGAGGCAGAAGGGAAACAAGCCTTCCTTTTTCAAAAACAATATTCAAGGACAACCATCGTTTAGAGAACCAAGAATGACTGAAGAGGGAGCACAAAGATTGAGACAGACGCCCATTCAGTGTTGGGGCCTTAAAGGAAACCACAAGTATAGAGAATGTCCCCATAAAAATGGTAAAGAAAGAACTGTCCAATAGAACAAGTATAAGATATGGGCAGCAGAATGCCAAGGATCTACGCAGCCCTGGACAATAGGCAAGCAAAATTTCAATCTCACATGATTGAAGTGAAAGGTATGATTAACAACTGACCACTAATTATTTTAATTGATTCAGGGGCTAACCATAGTTATGTAGATCCTAGGGTGGTGGAAGGTTTGCGTTTATCAAGGAGAAAACATGAAAAGAATTGGCTAGTGCAGCTAGCCACAAGGACCAAGAGGAAGGTCACTGAATTGGTTAAGTCATGTTTAGTGGACATGAAAGGATTAAGCACTAAGGATGAATTGAATATTCCGCCTTTAGGCTCTTACGACTGCTTAATTGGGATGGACTGGTTGGACCAACACCATGCCCTTTTGGACTACCGTAACAAGAGGTTTACATGTCTGGACGAAGAGGGAAATCAGAAAACAGTCCAAGGAATTCCCAGAGCTGTGGCTGTCAGAGAAATCTCAGCCATGCAGCTGAAAAAGTGCTACAGGAAGGGCTGTCAATTATTTGCAGCTCGTGTGGAAAGAAACATCCCGAGATGTAGTATCAAATATGGAAGACCATGAGGCACTCAAAGAGTTCAAGAACGTATTTCAGGAGGTACCTGGACTACCTCCGAAGAGGGACATCGATTTTTCTATAAATTTGATGCCTAGAGCAGCTCCAGTTTCGAAGGCTCCTTATAGAATGAGTACGCTAGAGCTGAAGAGTTGCAATTGCAGATTGAAGATCTTTTGAAGAAGGGGTACATTCACCCCAGCGTGTCACCTTGGGGAGCCTCGGTCCTATTCATGAAGAAGAAAGATGGGACGTTGAGGTTTTGCATTGATTTCCGGCAGTTGAATAAGGTAACTGTCAAGAACAAGTATCCTCTGCCAAGGATCGATGATCTTTTCGGTCAGTTGAAGGATGTGAAAATATTTTCGAAGATAGATCTCAGATCTGGATATCACCAAGTGAGAATAAATGATGAGGACATCAGCAAGACCACCTTTAGAACAAGGTATGGTCATTATGAGTTCATAGTGGTGCCGTTTGGACTATCAAACACACCTTCTGTTTTCATGTGCTTAATGAATGTTGTGTTCAGGGACTATTTGGACAAGTTTGTCATAGTCTTCCTGGACGACATCTTGGTGTATTCCAAGTCAAAGGAAGAGCATGAGAAACACCTAAGAATGGTCCTGCAAGTGTTGAGAGAACACCAGTTGTACGTCAAGCTGATGAAGTGCTCATTTTATCAAAGGCAGATTCATTACTTGGGGCACATTATATCTAAAAAAGGGATCGATGTGGATCCTGAAAAGGTTGAGGCCATCCAAGAATGGTCAGCGCCAAGGAATGTGGCAGAGGTTATATGTTTTATGGGTCTGGCAGGATACTACAGAAGGTTTATGGTCGGATTCTCAAAGATAGCTCACCCTATCACTTCCTTGCAGAGGAAGGAGAAGAAGTTTTAGTGGACTGAAGAGTGTGAGAGCAGTTTCCAGCGATTGAAGCAGCTGTTAACCAATGCTCGTATCCTGAAGATTGCAGATCCAAATATGGATTTCGTGGTGTGCACTAATGCATGTAAGGAGGGGCTGGGAGGATTTCTCAGCCAAGAGGGATTTGTAATCTGTTATGAGTCCCGAAAGATGAAAGAGCATGAAAGGAATTATGCCACTCGCAATTTAGAGCTGGCAACAATCGTCCACGCATTGAGGAAATGGAGACATTACCTCATGGGAAGGAGATTTGAATTGAGAATAGACCACAATGGTCTGAAGTATTTATTTGATCAACCGACTTTGAATGCCAGGCAAACCAGATGGCTGGAGTTTCTGTGTGAATATGACTTAAGCATATAAAAGGGAAAGAAAATAAGGTGGTTGATGCACTCAGCAGAAAAGTGCACGAATTACATGCTACAACCATTAGCATGTATAGGACTGAGATTAAAGATAGAATTTTGGAAGCTGCAAATGTTGATTTGCTGTACAAAGGTCTGGTAGCAAAGCTATAGCAGCGTGAGAGACCACAGACCCAGGGAAGTTACACCTTAGGAACTAATGGCTTACTTCTGTATAAAAACAGAGTGTATGTACCTAATGTCCGAGAATTGAAGATGGCAATTCTAAAATAAATGCATAACGTGGCTTATGCTGGACAACCTGGATATCAGAAGACTGTGGCAGCAGTCAAAAGCCATTATTTTTGGTCGGGTTTGAAGAAAGAAATCGCTGAATACATCGCCAGATGTGTAACATCCTCCTTGTTACGACAACAACTCTGATAACAGGTGCAATTTTTTGTTTGTTTGTTTTAAAGGTGTGTGCGCGCGTAGAAGGAAACAAACACACTTGACTCTAAGTCGCCACCCGAAAACCACCAAGACGCAACCACAAAGTTCACCACATGGAGACTGAGGGCACACAACGAGTAACAGCAAGAATATAGCAACCATAGACACTAGGCACACAACGCAAACATTAACGACAGACAGGATTAGGCCCAAAATGAAAACAGAGGGGAAAATCCATAGCAGTAGATCTTACTATTTCTGCACCGGAAGGCAGGGCGTTTAATCTTAGTTCTCGACTCCGGAGAGAGAGAAGGTCAGATAAGCTCCTGGCCGACTGCTCAAGCAGAAACTAGTAATCTCCGCCAGGTGTGTCGCAAGAGTGGAAACCCTACCTTTAAAGGGCCCGAGACTCTTGATACGGCACTGGATTCTTTACGCCGAAAAAGTCACCACGCAGAAACCTTAAAAATTCGGACAAACACCACGATCCATGACAAGAGTAAAACTGACCAATATTAAAGGACACAACCAAATACGACAGTAAGTATCACCGATCGCAACCTCCAAGGAAGGCGCAAGGCAGAAGGATGCAGACGTCGACCGGCCAAGTTTGGCATCATGAAAAGGAACCAGAACCCTCCTCTACTAAGTCATACCCCTCTATGGTACTTAGTTCAAGAATCCTCACATATATAATCATCCATAACTAGTGATTAAAGTGCTATGATAAGACCACGATGCCATTGTATATTGGATGACATCCCCACTACCATTACATTTACTTTAAAAGGTCATAACATCGCCCTTACATACTGCAACGATACATTGCATTGACATTACTCCCTACACATTACCATGACAAATAAAATACAGTAAGGCACCAGGGCCAAGACACAATGTTACTATAGCTTTGCCAACTGGGTAGCCATCATCATTACCATTATAATTTATCTAACCCTAACAGTACCCCTTTTTTAATTCTCAAGCACATCGTTCTTACATAGTTCAGGACAATATAATAAAATTCATTACCCCCATAATTCGCAACCACTACCTAATTACCCGAGGAGTTTTCTTCTTAATGAATACATAAGCAAATCCCTCTTAATTGAAGATATAAAGCAAACCCCACTCCAATTGAATGTGTAACACAATTCTTGTAATATTGAATACATAACAACGCAATTGCATGGTGGAAATAATAACATCGATTGGGTTACACACATGAATAAGGAAATTTCTAAATAACATGAATAAACCCAAAATAAAGCAATAAGGCAATTGCATAATAACATTTTGTCCTTGTATAAAGCAATTATTCATCCCACAGTAACCCTCATGATAATTCATTATTATTAGAAAAAATACTACAACGCCCCAACATCATAATCAAGCTTAACCCTTCCTATCATTCCTAGCAAGGATATTGGTAAAAATAAAGCCCTAACATAGCAGTCAACTTAACCATTCCTAAAATCACTCTGAGTTAATAACACTGCAATCATTGTGGTTCTAGTTTCTTAATCATAACAAGATATTCATTTATTATTAAACACAAGGGCACTTTATTAAAATATTTAATAATCATGGTGAACCCAACATTCTAATATAATCCTTCATTTTTAATAAGCACTATAATCATTATAGACTTGATTAAACTAATCCCAACCCTATATTATATACAAAACTTTTAAAAATATCATTCATAACTGATCTTATCTTAAAATAAAAATCTTACTATAAAATTGATCATTTTTATTTTATTTTAAAATAATAAATCAACAACTTTATTTTTATTTTAAAATAATAAATCACCAATTTTATTTTTATTTTAAAATAATAATCAAACATAATTCCATTTCCACTATCTTACAATAAAACTTATAATTCATTTTTATTATTTTAAAATAATAAATATGAAACAGGATTCCATTACCACTTTATCACCATGGCTTTGAAAGCGCCACACTTAATACTTAATTTAAACATTCCATTAAAGGAACAAATTTTGAGAGTAATCTGAAACATTCCATTAAAAGAACAAATTTGAGAGTAATCTTATTCCAATCGCGCACATATCAACATTGATTTTTGTTCCCAAAGTATTTACGAAGTCTTTCGATGAATACAATGCTCCTTCACATTGATGTAGTTTAACGTTTTTTTTTATATATATATATATTTTTTTTTTATTTATTTGTCAGAAATTTGATGAGAAATTATTGTAACTGTAAATTTGAATAAACCTATAAATTCGATGAGAAATTATGGTAACTGTAAATTGATAAACCTGTTATCAATCGATATAACCTTGCATTCTAAATAATCATCCATTTAGTAAACATTGTAATCTTTATTGTCGTTGTTACTAATCATTATAACTCCAATAATTTATCGTTATACATAAGGTCACTTTAATATTTCTTTGGAGCAGTACGCATCCCAAAGGTGGTCCGTCATTACCGATCTAGAAAACGATAGGCGAGTAATATTGGGGTCGCTGGAATAGAAGAGGATGAGATCAATAAATGTTATACGGTTGTTTAAGCCTAACGGTCCTGCCCAGCGCATCAATACCAAGGCACTATCATAAATGTTGTCAATATAAGTTAAAGTCTGCCAGCAATACCTAATCTGTCAATACTAAAATTATGCCAAACCCTCAAACTGAATAATCCCAATTCTAGATCATTCTGCCAGCATTCACGACCCCTTTTACAGGCTGCCAAACAACTGCACAGGAAGTCGTGGACAGAGTTCAGTCGAGGAAAATTACCCCGGGCCGCGAATTGGGAATTTACACATGGGCCAGAATAAACCCATAATAACATTATCATTATATGGTCGTTGATGTTAGCATTAAGCGTTACTTGTACCATCGCCCCAATACAATAAAACTATTACATCATTTTCTGGATTTGACTGTTAAAGCGTAGTGCAAAAGAACACTTCAATACATATAAAAATTTAGAGAAACAAAAATTTTCAGAAAATATATTTGAAATAAATTCTCTATTAATCAATCAACCTTCGTTAACTAATAACAACCTATGATAACTACCCTCACGGATAATTTTTTCCATAAAAATAAATAAAAGTATATACTCATAATGATGGACTTGTGATTTCCATTAATAATAGTCTAGTGCGATTCCTTGTTCCCGATCAGATTGACTGTAGGTGGCGATATATTGATGTCTATGTATTATTTACCTCCTGAGACAATACCAACTCTCTGTGATATTTATTTATATTTTTTTTGGGGGGGTTCAGTCTCAGACAATACCAGCTCTCTGTGATATTTATTTATATTTTTTTGGGGGGGGTTCAGTCTCACTAGTGGGGCTGTTTCGGGTCTGTACGCACTTTCCAGAAGTGCAATTTTTTTTTTTTCGCCGGAGTGTTTACAATGAGCATCAAATGTGTGTCCTTGGGTAGGTAAGGTTATACTGGTGGGTTTTCGTTGCAAAATTTGACCCGGTATTAGGGTATTTTTGGAGGGAAATAATTTAACTCAGAACCGGGAAGAGAACACACACCAGGACTCTGTGCGCAGCTTCCCAGAGCACGCATAGCAAAATCAAACGCAGACTTGCAGTACCCGGCCCCGACATCAATGATACACAGGGTGTAATCAATAAAAAGGACCACCAAATTAATACACGGACTTGCAATACCACTGCCCCAACATTGACGAAAACGCAGTACGTAATAAGACATTGCCCAAAATGAAATCTCCACCGAAAATTAGTAGACGAAAGGCCAGAAACGAGGGCAAACATTTAAAAAAACGAGAACAGCAGCGCAGACCTTTTTTTTTTTAAAAACGAAGGGCCCAGCAAGGTATTAGTCCATGGCGCAACTACGACAGCCCAAAATAAATCGCCCACTGTAAAAGAAAAACGAAACCCTATTGCCAAAAAAAATTCGCTCACTGTACCAACACGAAAACCCACTGAAAACCATTCGCCCACAGCATAACATAAAATGCCCAGTGAAAGGAAGAATACCTACTAACAAAAAACACCCAATGCAGCTATAATGCGCCAAAGGTAGAAAGAACCCACTACAGATTTATCCACCCTAAAATTTTGCCAATAAGGAAAAATAAAAATAATCATAAACCCAACAAGTTATTTAGCCCTAACTGTACATATATGAAAAGAAAAGCGGTATAACCATTAAGCTACAAGTTTACATACATGATTCACGCTATTTCCATTAAAACTACCAGTTGCACAAAGCTATTAACTACAGTTTATAAATATGCATAGCAAGATAGAAAACCCAGAGATTTACATACCGGTGTCCTTAACGCTTGCAACAATGTTTCTTGTGCTCCCGTCGCTCCAGCTCCTTCTTGCCGACCGCGAAGAACCCACCGGTACCTCCCAGCCAAATGCTAGGGGTACTCTTCTTCCCCCTCAGCCCCCCGAGCCGCAAAGGGGCC
>JZKD02S0090118.1:636324-659866 GCA_000966675.3 Picea glauca | reverse complement strand
CTGATGCTAATCATGTTATCGATTGGAATGTGATTCAGGTGGAACCAGAAGGTGTCCTGCAAGTGCATCCTATGCGCATATTGGATAGGAAAAGCAAACAGCTCTGAAATCGAGCCATATAGCTTGTAAAGGTCCAGTGGATCTGATACGGTCCTGAGGATGTGACATGGGAATATGAAGATGTTATGCAGGCAGAGTACCCGCATCTTTTTGAAAATTTTGAAAAGCTTGTAGAGACAGTGTAAAGTTGCACTGAGGACAGTGCAAAAATAAGGGGAGGGGAATTGTAGTGTCCCTAAGACTGAGCCCTTTGTAAATATGGTTTATGAAATGAATTGTAAATATGTGTTGTAGGCTGGTGAGCCATGTTTGTATAAGCCCCTAGGCTTATGCGATTGTTAGGCCAAAGAGCCTAAGGGTTGTAGGCCAAGGGCCTAATTTTGTATTTGTATGTATGCATCACATTAATAAAATATAAGCACCATCGCGTGCAGACCAACCACGATGAACGAGTGATGGGGGACTGAGCTTCCACAGAGTGGGCAAGGAATTAGGGGTTGGAAGGTGGGAAGAGGGGCTAATTGTTGAGCCTAGGGGCTTAAGCCCATGGGAATAATATTTTATTATTATTCCATAAAAAAAAAGGCACGTGAATTATGTTGAATGTGATGTTTTATCCTAAGTTCTTGGGGAAGGACGAGGGACTGCCAAATGGAAAGGAATGCATGTTGATGGAACACATGCAGTTCCATGGGTGACAAGTGTTAACCCTATTGCATGCAAATAAAATGACCGAGATGAGCCGTGAGAGGGGTTCCTCGCCCATTCCATCCAACTGGCTGAGCGTGTACGGAGCTCTGAGCAGTACGATCGACCTGAGATCTGCAGAGAACCCTCGTGCTTCCTTGTGAGCCAAAAATCTGTGTTTGGCTCTGAAAAACCATGCATATCCTCTGTTTTGGAAGCCGAGAAGCCTGTGTTTGCTTCTGAAAGGCCGGGTTCACCCTTTCCATTCTGAGCCATGGAACCTGTGTCACTCCCTGCATGGATTGTTTGTCACACGTCCCCGAGAACCAACATTGTGAGACCTTGCACCATTGCTAAGCTTATTTGGGAAGCCCGTGTTTATTTTTCTGGTTGGTTGTTGTGGCCACGTAGAGCTGGACTATGCGTGGCTTGCTGGCTAGTGCAAGTTGTGATTGAGCCTGTGTATGACCTCTCTTCAGGTGAGGGAGGTGATTGTTGTTGGAAGAGGCAGGTTGTCAGGCCTGTGAGCAATTCTCTCCAGGTGAGAGAGTTGGTTGGGAAGTGGTTTCTTCCAGAGAGTGTCCAACACCAACTTCGGGCTCTGAGACTTCCTGATCCGACCTATTGCCGAGACCCAGAGAGGGAGGTTAGCACCGATGGACTGTGATTGTGAAGGTGTATATTCTCGGGTGGAACAGGCATGTGGGGAATGAGAGTCTGGTAGTAGTGGGCGTAAGATGGCATCTTGGGAAGAATCCTTTTGGTTTTTTGTGTGGTTTTCCCTGTAACCTCAGCCTAGCCTAGGATTCCTTGCCTTGGGGTGGAGCTTAGTCCCAACTCGGGGGTGACCCACTGCTGATATGATGAGCAATGCGGTCTAAGGCAGGGAGGTTCGTGGAAGGCCTGCACATGGTTGGTGGAATCTACCACTGTTTCAAAGATAAGTATCAGATGATGTTTATTCATGTATTCTGCTGTGTATATCAATTTAATGTTAATGTTATTGATTGTTGATTATAGCAGTAAATCTTATGTTCACTCTGAGTTTAATTGTATTCTTGATTAAATGCATGTTATTACTATAATGCTAGTATGAGATATGTACAAAGTGGTTCTTATATATAAAAAAAAAAGGTGAGCTACATGATCCAAAGTCAAAATGCATGTCGATCTTGTAATCGAAATTCGAAATGCATGCCGACCTTAACAAAATAGGAATGGAAGGATTTGACGCTATGGATTATCTATTCAAATTTTTCCAATCTAAGTGTGTTTTGAAGCTCTTTGGTATTCCCACCTAGGATCGACAAAGTGTGGCCTATGAATAACTTGGGAATCATGAAATCCATGGCCTAATTTGCATCATTTTTAATCTATATTTTATGTATTGATTTTGGGTTTTTTCATCATGCAGGAATTAAATTCCAGTTGGAGGATCATTGTGGCTATGATTATTGGATCTATGGAATTAACTTGTGGGATTTTGGGTAGGGTAGGTAGTGGAGGCATATTGGTTCTTGTAAGATCTCCAACACTCAAGAAAGGCGTGCACAATCATGACAGGAATGGAGATGTGATCAGTCAGCGAGTCGAATAAGAGCGTGCTTGGTTTGGTGTGATGGAGGGCACATCAGACATACTTGGAAGGATGCACAATGAGTCCAAGAGAGGGAAAATTGGGCATGCTTGGAAAGTTACATGATGAGTCCCTATATTTGGTAGCCTTGGTGGCCAACTCGTGGGTCGAAGCCATGAGACGTTCAGGACGATGTACTAGTGCGTAGGCCAAGAGGACCAAGGAGGACGTCTTGTTGAGTAAGACGAGAAATCGATTGGTGAGACTCTATGTTAGGATTCTTAGTGGAGGATGGTGTGACTTGGCAATGTGGTAGATTGTGTATCACCCATGGCAAGGCGACATCAGTGATATGGGCATCAAAGGTATGTGAATTCCTTAGTGAGAAGGAACATGATCTTCGGTGACTACCATGGGTCATCCTAGATGGATGATAGCATGATTTCATGTTGGGAACTCAGTTATTTGAGTATGCTTAGCTCAGGGGAGGTGCGTTTGGGTGTCGATTGTTGGGTGGAAATACTGTAGCATCGCCTATCGTGAAACAAGCATTCGAACTTCTGCATGTCTAAATATGCTTGGCTTGGGTTCGCTAGGACACGATGATGAAGTGTGTTCCAGATGATACAAACAGGTTCTCGGTCAATCCCAACATGCGAGGTCATGTTGGTGTCGCTTGGGGACTAGAATTCTTGGGTGGTATGGGACACTCAAGGGCGACAAGTTTAGCCCTGTGAAAAATGGTATCAAAGCGTCATTCGAATGGACATTGAAGAACTCTCTCTTCACCACCACTAATACCCCTTTCATCAGATGAGATGAAGGGGCCGTGTTGACGAGGATGTCAACAATTTCAAGTTGGGGAGAATGCAAGATTTCCAGTGCTTAGTCCTAGCACACATTATCTGATAGGCGAGGAGATGTGATCGGTTTACAAGTTGGCTAAGAGCAAGCTTGGTTTGGTGCAATGGAGGGTGTTTTGGGAATACTTAGCAAGATGCATGATGAATCTGAGAGAGTGCATGTTGGGCATGCTTGGAAAGTTACATGATGAGTCCCTATATTTGGTAGCCTTGGTCGTCGACTAGTGGATGGCAGCCGCGCGATGGCCAGGACAGTGCACTAGCATGTAGGATAGGAGGACCAAGGAGGACATCTTGTCAAGTAGGACATGCGAATAACAAGCGAGATGCTATATTAGGCTTCTCAACAGAGGATAAAATGACTTGGAAATTTGGTAGATTGTGTATTACCCATGGAAAGGTGACAACAATGATACGGGCATTGATGGTATGTGAATTCCTTAGCAAGAAGGAACATGATCTTCGGTGACTATGATGGGTTAGCCTAGATGGATGATAGCATGATTACATGTTTGGAAGTTGGTTGTCCGAGTATGCTTGGCTCGTGGGAGGTGCATGTAGGTGACAATGGTGCATCATCAGGTATGGTGAAACGAGCATTTGAACTTTAGCACATCTAAATGCATGGCTTGAGTTCATTGGGACATGATGGTGAAACATATTCTGAATTATACAAGTAGGTTTTTGGTCAATCCCAACACGTGAGGTCATGCCCGTGCAGCTCAATGACTAGAATTATTGGGTAGTATGGTATGCTCACGACTACAAGTCTAGCCCCCGTGATCGTTGCCATGATGAACCTCAGTAGGATTCAACATGAAATTTGCGGTAGCTTTGTCAAAATGTAAGTAAATAATCCTCAGTGATGGCTTAAAAATAAATGGTTGTTTGCATTAATTAGATAATAAGTTAGTAAGTTAATGAGACTGAGGAAGATTCGTAGGAAATTCTAGAGCATATTTCGTGAAGTTGGTCGGGCACGATATGCAGTATTATTAAATTGTATATATAATTTATTTTTACTCGATATCAAATCTTCTGCCGATTTGTGAAAATGATCACACAGTTCACTGATTGAAACTTCGAACTACATTTAGATTATGAAATCCTTCGAGAGTCATAATGTTTTTTTTTCCTGAAAAATGGTTATTTCATTAAATAAATAATGATAATGTAAGTTAATGAAACTGAGGAAAATTTCGAAGGACATTCCAGAAATAAATGGTTGTTTGCATTAAATAAATAATAACTTGGAAGATTCTCTAGAGCATATTTCTAGAAGTTGATTGTGAAATTGTAGATATAATTTATTTCTAGAAAAAGAAAGGAAGTGATGATAATAGAATGAAACGGCGTTTCCACACTGTGTGTTCCCACTACGGGATGTGGGGCCCAGTGGAAGTGCTAAGAGTTAAATAAGGCGTAAGCTAAACCCAAACGAAATGAACCTTTTCCGATGTCACTGTTTCTCACATATTCTGGCCCTTCATTTTCCATCTGACAATCCGTTTCCGTCAACTCCTTTTTCCGACGCCATCTCTATTAGCAACACCATCGTCGTTAGCATCATTTCCAAGGTATACTAGTACGTTGTCTTCTATGTGGACGTGGACGATCTAAAATTCAAGGATTGAAATTTAATCGAGAGAATTGATAGCGGGAAAGATTGGTTATTTAAATTTTAAAATTTAAATCCAAAGACCGTGCCATTCGCCAGCGGGAAAGATTGATATATTTAAATTTTAAAATTTAAATCCAGAGACAACGCCATTCGCCTGTCCGCGCTCCTTTATAAAAAAGAAGAAACCATAAAACATGGTCGTAGACATCGATTGTTGGGAAGAAACCAGAAACTTTGACTCGAATAAATTCCTTTGTGCATTTCTCCACTTCACTTAACCAATGGAGGTTGCAACTTTCCCAGTAACCATGTCGGGACATCGAATTGCTCTAGTGCAGTAGGGTAAGTATTATAAATATATACAGATATTAGCAGAGGATAAAAAGAAGAGGAAACAAATTGAATTGCTAAAAAGAGATGAGCAAAAATGATGGCCTCTGTCGCTTTAAAAGATTGATTCTTTTTTCCAGTTCTTTACCTATATCTTTCCTCTGTACTTCTATTTTTTTATGGGAGTAATTGTGTTTTGTTATGCTACAGGATGTTGGTTATGTTGATATGCTCGTGCTTTATGCGTGACACAATTTTGGTAGAGGTTGCTGGGGAACTCGTCAGATATCCTCTTTACACAACGAAATTCTTCACCAGCTCTAAGGGACTCCCTGCCAATCACAATGGGTTATCCGACGATATACCCTTTATTCCTATCATACTTTGTGACATAATGATAATGTGGTTGCGATATTGAACTGACTGTCAGTTGCTTTCTTTGAAATCTTCTGCTTCTTCTTCCATTTATTATTTCACAGAATATGTGGATCTTTTGAGCCCTTCTGAGATTGCTAGTGTATGTATGGCAATTTTCGGAAAAAAATTGTTATTTATTTGTCCCGTAATTGTTTCTAAAAAAATTGTTTATTTAGTTCTCCCGCAATTGTTTCAGAAACTAACAAATGATGGTAAGAAATATCTACACATTACACTGTTTTTTATTTTCTTCCTTTGAGGAAGGCATTCATGATTCTGCAGGATGGAATGATTCTATTCTGGTATCCGCTAGGTGTTTGGATTTAAGCTGGAATGAATGGGAACGAGCTTTATATAAATATAGATTCCCAAATGAGCATTTGTAGACTTCTAGTTACATGTGAACAATCCATTTAATATAATATGTTATTTTTTAAAAATTCAAAGATGTAAATGTGATAGTATTCTTTATTGATACAAACGATGTTTGCATGGATTTTTTGATCTATGTAATAATATGGTATATGGTTTTTCATGTAAATGATACATTAACTTTAAACACAATTTTGGGCCGGTGAACATAAAGTGTTTCATGTGTATCTTCCAATGCTCGTCACTATTGCCTTCATTAATTGCTCATCACCATTGCTATTTCCATCTCTATATCCTCCAACAATGCCTATCAACATCGAAATCGAAGTAAACATGCATGGTGAACCTCATCCCACTGACTCAAATCGCAGACATAAAGCGAACTGAATGAGCTGCGTTGATGGGTGCTTCGTAATGGGGGATGCGGGGATGCTCATACTCTAATAAAAAGATCATTAATTGCTTGCTTGAGAGATCGTATTTCGATAGATCGAAGAGTCAAAATCACTTGAGCAGAGATAATGAAAACGATTTTTTTCGCGTTAATCCAAGTTTGCTTGTTAATCCAAAGTAATCGAACGAAAGATCTCTCATGTTCTTGATTGAGTGCTCACTTAAACACAATTTCAATACAAATCGATGTATCAAGCTAAATGTGAACACCCAGTTCTACAAAAGTTTCTCCATGTGAAAAATTCAAGAAACACTAAACATATAATAACGTTGGTAAATAATTTTACAAAAAATATTTTTGAAAGATTAAGAATGCTTAACCAAACTTAAACATTCATACAACATTTTGTTTAGTGTTATTTACTAATGATAATAAAAAGCAAGTCCTAGTTATAATTGGAACGCAAATGCAAAAATAAATAAATTCATTTTTATGTTCATTGATACACAACCCAATTCATTTTTCTGTACAACCACACACTAACCACACATGGCCTCATTATTACAACCGCACACCAACCAGACATGGCCTCATTAGTACAACCGCACAACCACACATGGCCATGGAACAAATCTCATTAAAAAAACCAAGAACTATGAACCGCAAAACTATGGCATGTGGAACTATGACCTATAGAACTATGACTTGTGGAACTATGACCTATGGAACTATGACATGTGGAATGATCCCAAGAACTATGACCTCTAGAAATATGACCCTGGAAACTATGACCTCTCAAATGACCTATGGAACTATGAACTCTAGAAATGTGACCCCGAGAACTATGACTCGTGAAACTTTGACCTATGGAAATGTGACCCTAGGAACTATGACCTTTGGAACTATGACCTCTAGAACTGTGACCCTAGAAACTATGACCCGTGGAACTATGACCTATGGAACTACACCCTTTGGAACTTTGAACTCTGGAACTATGACCTCTTGAACTATGACCTCTGGAACTATGCCCTATGGAACTTTGACCTCTAAAACTATGACTTGGGTAATGACCTCTAGAACTATGGCCTCTAGAACTGTGACCCCATAAACTATGACCTGTGGAACTATGACAAATAGAAGTATGACCCCAGGAATTATGACCCATGGAACTATGATCTCTAGAAATACGCCCTTTGGAACTTTGAACTCTAGAACTATGACTTGTGGAATGACCCCAAGAACTATGGCATGTGGAACTATAACCTCTAGAACTATGACCTATGGAACTATGACCCCAGGCCGAACTATGACCTATGGATGTATGACCTATGGAACTATGACCCTAAGATCTATGACTTGTGGAACTATAACCTATGGAACTATGACCTCTAGAACTATGACCTCTGATAGTATGTAGTGTGTAGCTAATAAAGGTAGCACGTTTATCCATAATGCACTTCTGACAATAATGTTTGTGTAAAAGAATATAATGGTTGGAAGCTAGTAGGTCTAATTTAGGACTTCTAGAAGATTTATTTACTAGCTTTGTAAAGCTATAAACATACATTTATTTCCATTGTAAAGTATTTTAGATTTTCTAGTCATTATCATAAATTATTTTGGTTGTAATCCCAAGGTTTTGGGAGGGATAGAGTCACCCTAACATTGTTGATTTTGTGGTATATTTTTAAAATGGGTGTAACTATTCATAATCATAATTTTGGATCGCCACACATGTAAAATGGATGGTGTGTTTTTGGGTTATGATGCTGCAAATGAATCAAAGAGGTCATTGTTTCATAGGTCATTCCACGAGTCATACTCCCATAGTTCAAAGTTCCAGAGGTCTTAGCTTCTGGGGTCATAGTTCCAGAAGTCATAGTTCCATAGGTCACAGTTCTTGGGGTCATAGTTCCACAGGTCATAGTTCTCGGGGTCATTCCATAGGTCATGGTTCCATAGTTCAAAGTTTCAACCACTACCTTCAGGTGCCCCAATATCAACTTGAAGGGTTGGATTCTCTCATGGGAATTGAACCTTGGTCATTATTGAAAAAATCCTCATTCCTCATTGGTGGATCAACCCCTTTGTTCTTTTAGGTTTGTTGTGATAACACATCCAATGTAATATCCATGGTAGTTTACTAATCAAAGGAAAACTTATATCCCATCAATTATTGGAACACAACTATGATAGAACTCAAAGTACATAATCTATGCTTATATAGAAAGGTTCAACCATTACACCATTGGACTGAGAAGAAATTTTGTGACCTGATTCATTGTAATTTGAAAATTACAAGGAAAAAATTGTTCATCTAAAATATAAGAATAAAATAGTAAAGCATTAATACAATCCATGTATATTGTTATAGTATATTTTTTACCTTAACTTATAATTTTATTGAAAATATTAGGGTCCACAAAGTCATTGATTTTCCATTCCTGTACAGTAAATTGGAATTTCAAGGATAAATATAAGTTATGATCACTAGAATTTACAAAATTGATAATGATTGAGAGAAGTTAGGATGTGACAAAACATTTTTGGTTTGAATATTCTCTAATGATGTTGTTCCCTCCTACCCAACAACCAACTTTTTGCATCTATGTGGATGGTATTTTTTCTTTTGTAATTCTAGCTAAAATCTTGGTTGAACTATACTTGGATCTTTATGCACTTGTGGAGAATTTTGAAAAGAGTACAATAAATAAATGACTCTGCTAAGTTCATTGAATTTAGGTTATAATTTTTTAGTGTCAAATAATAATCGAAGTTATAACTTAAATTCATTTATTCACAAGGAAGTAGAAATGATTGAGAGAAGCCTTAAATAGGATGTGACAAAACATTTTTGGTTTGAATATTCTCTAATGATAGTGTTCCCTCCTACCCAACAACCAAACTTTTGCATCTATGTGGATGATATTTTTTCTTTGGTAATTCTAGCTAAGGTCTTGGTTGAACCATACTTGGATCTTTATGCACTTGTGGAGCATTTTGAAAAAAGCACAATAAATGACCGAACAATAAGTTCAATGAAAAAGCCATTATAATTTGTTTTTTCCATTTAAGAACATTTAATCCATAAAATTCAAGAAAATAAAAAGAGTAAAGATAAACACAATTTTCATTAAATTTGAAATTAAATGATAAATTTAAAATTGAAAAATAATGAAAATGCTTAATTTTGATGATATCATTGTATTAAAAAATTGCAATTATTGAACTACTTTGATACTCAAGTTTTAGAGAGTAAGCTTTTTAAAAGAAAGACATGTTGTATACCTAAGCACAACGGTTCTATATATACTAGTAAATAGATATTTATAAGCTATTTTGTATGCAACATTATAATTAATTTGAAATAACGGTTATTTAAAATATCCCCCATAAAATATTCAAAAATGATGATATCTATAAAGTATCTCTAATAAAGTATTCAAAAATAATGTATTTGAAATAATCAGTACAATTAAGTTACTTTCAAACTTCTATTTGACATTTGCTCTTCCAAAAGCATCACATAGATGTAGGGATCCATTAATGAAATTCTTCCCATAACTTTTTTTGGGTTGTGTATCACTGAACAAAAAAATGAATTTATTTATTTTTGCATTTGCGTTCCAATTATAACTGAGACTTGGTTTTTATTATTATTAGTAAATAACACTAAAAAAAATGTTGTATGAATGTTTAAGTTTGGTTAAGCATTGTTATTCTTTCAAAAATATTAAAAATATTTTTTGTAAAATTATTTACCGACAATATTATATGTTTGGTGTTGCTTGAATTTTACACATGGAGAAAATTTTGTAGAACTGGGTGTTCACATTTAGCTTGATACATTGATTTGTCTTGAAATTGTTCTTTCGTTCGATTACTTTGGATTAACAAGCAAACTTGGATTAACGCGAACAAATTCGTTTTCATTATCTCTGCTCAAGTGCTTTTGACTCTTCGATCTATCGAAATCTAATCTCTCAAGCAAGCAATTAATGATCTTTTTATTAGAGTATGAGCATCCCCGCATCCCCCATTACGAAGCACCCATCAACGAAGCTCATTCAGTTCGCTTTCTGTCCACGATTTGAGTCAGTGGGATGAGGTTCACCATGCATGTTTACTTCGATTTCGATGTTGATAGGCGTTGTTGGAGGATATAGAGATGGAAATAGCATTGGCGATGAGCAATTAACGAAGGCAATATCGATGAGCATTGGCAGATACACATGAAACACTTTCTGTTCACCTGCCCAAAATTGTGTTTAAAGTTAATGTATCATTTACATGAAAAACCATATACCATATTATTACATAGATTAAAAATTCCATGCAAACATTGTTTTTATCAATAAAGAATACTATCACATTTACATTTTTGAATTTTTAAAAAATAACATATTATATTAAATGAATTGTTCACATGTAACTAGAAGTCTACAAATGCTCAGCTGGGCGTCTATATTTATATAAAGCTCGTTCCCATTCATTCCAGCTTAAATCCAAACACCTAGCGGATACCAGAATAGAATCATTACATCCTGTAGAATCATGAATGCCTTCCCAAAAGGAAGAAAATAAAAAACAGTGTAATGTGCAAATATTTCTTACCATCATTTGTTAGTTTCTAAAACAATTGCGGGAGAACTAAATAAACAATTTTTTTCGAAAAAATACAAGACAAATAAATAACAATTTTTTTTCCGAAACTTGCCATACATACACTAGCAATCTCAGAAGGGCTCAAAAGATCCACATATTCTATGAAATAATAAATGGAAGAAGAAGCAGAAGATTTCAAAGAAAGCAATTGACAGTCAGTTCAATATCGCAGCCACATTATGATTATGTCACAAAGTATGATAGGAATAAAGGGTAGATCGTCGGATAACCCATTGTGATTGGCAGGGAGTCCCTTAGAGCCAGTGAAGAATTTTTTTGTGTAAAGAGGATATCTGACGAGTTCCCCATCAATCTCTACCAAAGTTGTGTCACGCATAAAGCACGAGCATATCAACGTAACCAACATCCTGTCGCATAACAAAACACAATTACTCCCATAAAAAAATAGAAGTACAGAGGAAAGCTATAGGTAAAGAACTGGAAAAAAGAATCAATCTTTTAAAGGGAGAGAGGCCGTCATTTTTGCTCATCTCTTTTTAGCAATTCAATTTGTTTCCTCTTCTTGTTCTCCTATGCTACTCTCTTTATATATTTATAATACTTACCCTACTGCACTGGAGTAGTTCGATGTCCCGACATGGTTACTGGGAAAGTTGCAACCTCCACTGGTTAAGTGAAGTGGAGAAATGCACAAAGGAATTTATTTGAGACAAAGTTTTTGGTTTCTTCCCAGCAATCCATGTCTACGACCATGTTTTATGGTTTCTTCTTTTTTATCAGGGAGTGCAGACAGGCGAATGGGGCTATCTCTGGATTTAAAATTTAAAATTTAAATAAATCAATCTTTCCCGCTAGCGAATGGCGCGGTCTTTGGATTTAAATTTTAAAATTTAAATAACCAATCTTTCTCGCTATCAATTCTCTCGATTAAATTTCAATCCTTGAATTTTAGATCAACCACGTGCACATAGAAGACAAAGTACTATTATACCTTGGAAATGATGTTAACGACGATGGTGTTGCTAACATAGACGACGTCGGAAAAAGGAGTTGACGAAAACGGATTGTCGGACGAAAAATGAATGGCCGGAATATGTGAGAAATAGTGACATCGGAAAAAGTTCATTTTGTTTGGGTTTTAACTTACGCACAGTGTGGAATCGTCGTTTCGTTCTGTTATCATCACTTCCTTTCTTTTTCTAGAAATAAATTATATCTACAATTTCACGATCGACTTCTAGAAATATGCTCTGGAGAATCTTCCAAGTTATTATTTATTTAATGCAAACAACCATTTATTTCTGGAATGTCCTTCGAAATTTTCCTCAATTTCATTAACTTACATTGTCATTATTTATTTAATGAAATAACCATTTTTCAGGAAAAAAAAAACCAATTAGGACTCTCGAAGGGTTTCATAATTTAATTGTATTTCAAATTTTAAATCAGTGAACTGTGTGATCATTTTGACAGATCCACAGAAGATTTGATATCGAATAAAAATAAATTATATATACAATTTAATAATACTGCATATCGTGCCCCACCAACTTCACAAAATATGCTCTGGAATGTCCTACGAATCTTCCTCAGTCTCATTAACTTACTAACTTATTATCTAATTAATGCAAACAACCATTTATTTTTAAGCCATCAGTGAGGATTATTTACTTACATTTTGACAAAGCCGCCGCAAATTTCATGTTGAATCCTACTGAGGTTCATCGTGGCATCTATCACGGGAGCTAGACTTATAGCCCTGAGCATACCATACTACCTAATAATTCTAGTCACTGAGCTGCACGGGCATGACCTCACGTGTTGGGATTGACCAAAAACCTACTTGTATCATTCAGAATATGTCTCACCATCACCATCATGTCCTGACGAACCCAAGCCATGCATTTAGATGTGCTAAAGTTCAAATGCTCGTTTCACCATCCCTGATGATGCACCATTGCCACCTACATGCACCTCCCACAAGCCAAGCATACTCGGACAACCAACTTCCAAACGTGTAATCATGTTATCATCCATCTAGGCTAACCCATCATAGTCACCAAAGATCATGTTCCTTCTTGCTAAGGAATTCACATACCTTCAATGCCGGTATCATTGTTGTCAACTTTCCATGGGTAATACACAATCTACCAAATTTCCAAGTCATTCTATCCTCTATTGAGAAGCCTAATATAGCGTCTCGCTTGTTAGTCGCATGTCCTACTTGACAATATGTCCTCCTTGGTCCTCCTATCCTACGTGCTAGTGCGCCGTCCTGGCCATCTCACGGCTGCCATCCACTAGTCGACGACCAAGGCTACCAAATATAGGGACTCATCGTGTAACTTTCCAAGCATGCCCAACACACCCTCTCTCAGATTCACCATGCATCTTGCTAAGTATGCCCAACACACCCTCCATTGCACCAAACCAAGCTTGCTCTTAGCCAACTTGTCAACCAGTCACATCTCCTTGCCTATCGGATAATGTGTGCTATGCCTAAGCACTGGAAATATTACATTCTCCCCCACTTGAAATTGTTGACATCCTCGTCAACAAGACCCCTTCATCTCATCTGATGAAAGGGGTATTAGTGGTGGTGAAGAGAGAGTTCTTCAATGTCCATTCGAATGATGCTTTGATACCATTTTTCACAGGGCTAAACTTGTCACCATTGAGTGTCCCATACCACCCAAGAATTCTAGTCCCCAAGGGACACCAACATGACCTCGCATGTTGGGACTAACCAACAACCTGTTTGTATCATCTGGAACACACTTCATCGTCGTGTCCTAGCGAACCCAAGCCAAGCATATTTAGACATGCAGAAGTTCGAATGCTCGTTTCCCCATAGGCGATGCTACAGTATTTCCACCCAACAATCGACATCCAAACGCACCTCCCCTGAGCCAAGCATACTCAAATAACTGAGTTCCAAACATGAAATCATGCTATCATCCATCCAGTATGACCCATGATAGTCACCGAAGATCATGTTCCTTCTCACTAAGGAATTCACATACCTTTGATGCCCATATCATTGATGTCGCCTTGCCATGGGTGATACACAATCTACCACATTGCCAAGTCATGCCATCCTCTGCTAAGAATCCTAACATAGAGTCTCACTAATCGGTTTCTCATCTTACTCAACAAGACGTCCTCCTTGGTCCTCCTAGCCTACGCACTAGTACATCATCCTAAACGTCTCATGGCTTTGACCCACGAATTTTCCACCAAGGCTACCAAATATAGGGACTCATCGTGTAACTTTCCAAGCATGCCCAATTTGCCCTCTGTTGGACTCATCGTGAGTCTTTCCAAGTATGTCTGACATGCCCTCCATCACACCAAACCAAGCAAACTCTTAGCCGACTCGTCGACCGATCACATCTCCATTCCTGTCATGATTGTGCATGCCTTTCTTGAGTGTTGGAGGTCTTACAAGAACCACTATGCCTCCACTACCTACCCTACCCAAAATCCCACAAGTTGATTCCAAAGATCCAATAACCATAGCCACGATGATCCTCCAACTGGACTTTAATTCCTGCATGATGAAAAAACCCAAAATCAATACTTAAAATCTAGATTAAAAATTATGCAAATTAGGCCATGGATTTCATGATTCCCAAGTTATTCATAGGCCACACTTTGTCGATCCTAGGTGGGAAGACCAAAGAGCTTCAAAACACACTTAGATTGGAAAAAGTTGAACAGATAATCCATAGCCTCAAATCCTTCCATTCCTATTTTGTTAAGGTCGACATGCATTTTGAATTTGGATTACAAGATCAACATGCATTTTGAATTTGGATCCCAGAACTGATTTTTCAAAATTTTGGGTTACGATGATGGAATAATCAGCTCCCTCCTTTCGATCGATGATTTTTTTTTCAAACAATGTAGTGCTTGATAAAGTGAGAGCACAAAGAAGAAAATCAAATCTAAAATCCATAGATTCTAAGACTCTCCATGAAGAGGCAGAGGAGTAAAGGAATACATGGACTACAGAGTAAGAAAACTCTGAAATGACTCTAGCATGGGAAACTGAAGAAAATAATTGTCCCTACTACAACCATCCAGGATATATACACATTGGTGCCCATTGGTTCCACTCCACCTTCCACTTGAATCAATTTAGAGTGTAATGGGTTGATATGGATTGGATTATTGTATTATTTTTCATCTATCTCGATGCTTCTAAAGTGACAAAAATATTGGAGGAATCAACTTGCAGGGTCATTTCAACAAAAGGTTCCAGATTGGAAAATTAGGGTCCAGAAACTTCTAGAGCCATTTTGAGGCATCAAACAACATTTTCGGGGGTTAAAAATTTCTCATGATAGCTTAGACCACGTGACACTATTCAACACATCGAGACCTTTCCAATGATACAAAAACCATTTCAATCATAGCTTTTATGCAAACGTTATGTCTCCCACAAGATGACCTACCATGGTACGAGAGGATGCCACGTTATCCACCGTTACTTAGGCATATGGGGCTAGCCATGTATGTAATTTCAAGAAGATTCTAGAAGGTCCAAAAACCTATCACAATTGAGGGTTGAGGAAGTCAAAAACCTACCCCTAGATGGATATCGGGCTATGTTAAATACCAGACCACTGGGAGGAGAAGGGGTTGCATTCTATCTTATTGTATTTTGTTCAATAACATAGTAGAACAACTAGGAGTGGGAAATTAGAGAGCATAACAGAGGGGGTTAATGTTTTGTATCAACCTTAGAGGCCACATGTATCAGGTAACTCCATACAGGGTGCCTTCCCTTTTGTACTTGCATTATTTCCATATCAGAGAAAAGAGAGCAGAGTAACCTCACCTTCTAGCTAGGTTTTCTCTCATAAGGGTTTCCCAGAGAAATCCTTTGTGTCATTTTGTAGATGGTGTGTGATTGTATCTCACTATTCTCTATTTTTCACATTTTATCTATTCCATGCATAGGCAAAAAATCAGTAGTTGAATATTTTGGAAATCTAAAGGAATTTAACCTTCATAGGTAGATTTCATTTTTATTTATTAGATTTATTGTGACAAATTATTCTAGTGGAATATCCACAATGGTTTACAGATCATGGGTGAATGGATAGTCCCTAGCATGCTTGGAATTTGATAGTTTGTAGGATTTTTTTCCCCTCCATACCTGTTTTCGATAGATGGATACAAAATCTACAAGTCAACAACAACTAACATCAGAATTTTAAACCTTCAAATCTATGTTCACTTGTGTAGGGTACCCTCATAATTTCTAGTAGGTACTTATAGGCTATTACTAAGTCTATACCTATAGGATATAATGCATGGCTTGGGAGGGGCAGTGACATGGCATTATTGTTGATGACACCTAGACAAGGTTTGTTAAGGAAGTAAATGAAGGGGTAAACAAAATTTATTGTTTTCCTAGTCCACTTTCCACTTACAACGCATTCGAATTCCCAATGAACATGGTCCATAATCCAATCATGATTCAAATTTTCTCTTCTCCGGTAGGTCTGCTGCAACTTCTAAGGGTTTTAAGGTGTTTGATGAAGAGTATGCAGATAGTCAGCTCCAACTTCCAAGGGTTTTAAAGTGTTTGATGAACAGTATGCAGAAAAATTACTCAAACTTCCAATGGTTTTTTAAAGTTGTTTGATGAATAGTACGTATACGTGACACCAATTGCTCTTGATTTTTATATTAATTTTCCTGGTATAAACAAATCAAAAAGAAAAATAAGTTACTTTCTCAACGTAGATTAGATCTCGTAACGTTATTTTACACATCAAGACCTTTCCAACAATGCAAAAACCACATCGATCATTGCTTGTATGAAAAAGTTATGCCTCCCGCAAGCTGACCTGCCATGGTACGAGAGGATGCCACATTATCCCCCATTACTCATGCATATGGGGTTAGCCATGTATGTAATTTCAAGAATATTCTAGAAGGTCCAAAACACTATCACAATTGAGGGTTGAGGAATTCAAAAACCTACCCCAAGATGACTATTAGGCTATGTTAAATACCAGACCACCAGGAGGAGAAGGGGCTTCATTCTACGTTATTGTATTTTGTTCCATAGCATAGCAGAACAACTAGAAGTGGGAAATTAGAGAGAATAACATAGATGGTTAATGTTTTGTAGCATCCTAACATGCCATAGGTATCAAGTAAATCCATAAAGGGTGTCTTCTCTTTTGTACTTTCATTATTTCCATATCAGAGAAAAGAAAGCAGAGCAACCTCACCTTCTAGCAAGGTTTTCTCCTGTAAGGGTTTCCCAGAGAAAATATTTGTGTAATTTTTTGGATGGTGTCTGATTGTCTTTTACTATTCTCTATTTTTGCATTTTATCTATATGCATATGCAAAAAATCAGTCACTGAATATTTTTGAAATCCTAAGGAAATTAACCTTCATAGGTAGATTTCAGTTTTATTTATTAGATTTGTTGTGACAAATTATTCCAGTGGAATATCCACAATGGTTTGCAAATCATGGGTGAATGGATAGTCCCTAGAACACTCGGAATTTGACAGTTTGTCGTACATTTTCCCTCCATACCTATATTTGACAGGTGGATACGAAATCTACACGTCAACGACAGCTAACATATAAATTTTAAACCCTTCAAATCTATGTTCACTTGTGTAGGGTACCCTCATAATTTCTAGTAGGTACTTGTAGGCTATTACTAAGTCTATACCTAAAGGATATAATGCATGGGTTGGGAGGGGCGATTCCATGGAATTATTGTTGATGACACCTCGACAGGGTTTGTTGAGGAAGTAAATGAAATTTAGTGTTATCCTAGTCCACTATCCACTTACAATGCATTCAGATTCCCAATGAACATGGACCATAATCCAATGATGATTCAACTTTGATCTGCTCCAGTGGGTATGTTGTAACTTCCAAGGGTTTTAAGGTGTTTGATGAACAATATGCAGGTAGTCTACTCCAACTTCCGAGGGTTTTAAGGTGTTTGATAAAAAATATGCCGAAAAACTGCTCCAACTTCCAATGGTTTTAAGGTGTTTGATGAATAGTACGTATACCTAACATGCGCTCGATTTTTATATTAATTTTCATAGTATAAAAATGTAGTGTACCTTTCGCTCATCTACCCAGGGATGCTACACACTACTGTATAGTTAAGTCAGATTTATCTGTAGCACACCTTGGCTACCGTGTAAGTGATACTACGTGGAATAACACATTCTCATTCATTGATAATTGCATGCATTTAAGCAATGAAATACATTTAACTCAGAGTAAAACATATGAACTACTGCTATATTCAACCATCATTTAGCCTTATCATTTAATTCATATACACAACAGAAAACATGATACATAAACAACTCAGTCATGCAAACATGATCAAAGCATAATTCAGATACTTATCTTTTAACAGCTGTAGAAATCACCAACCAAGTGCAGGCCTTCCACGAACCTCCCAGCCTTAGACCACACTGTTCATCAGCTCAACAGTGGGTCACCCCCGAGCTGGGACCGAGCTCCACCCCAAGGAAAGGAATCCTAGGCTAGGCTGAGGTTACAGGGAAGACAACACATCAATATCTGGAAGGATTCTTCCCAAAGATGCCATCTTACTCCCACTACTACTAGACTCTCATTCCCCACATGCCTGTTCCGCCTGGGAGTATACACCTTCACACACACAGTCCATCGGTTCTAACCTCCTCTCTGGGTCTCGGCAACGGGCCGGATCAGGAAGTCTCAGAGTCTGAAGCTGGTGTTGGACACTCTCTGGAAGAAATTGCTTCCCAGCAAACTCTTTCACCTAGAAATATTTTCTCAAAGGCCAACAAGCCTCACGCAGTCCAGTACTGCGTGGCCACAACAACCCACGGGGAAAACAGACAAAGGCTTCCCAAACCAGTTCAACAGACATAGGATTATCTCATGGTCGTGTTCTCGGAATAGGGACACCACGCACAGGTTAGCTCATATTTTTTCGAACAAACAAGGAATCTTCCCCTTGAGTCCAACACAGGGTTCCTGTTCAGGAAATGCACTCCCAGGTTTTATTAGAAACAGACACAGACTCCACGGTTATGGACAGGGGTGTACACAGATTCTTTAGGACAAACACATGCTTTCTTTTCTGTCTCAAAATTACAATAGGGTCTCTTGCAAAATGGATCCTACAACTCTGGCTCCGGGCAGTCGGGTCGACTGGAGGAGGAATCCCCTTCACGACTCATCTTGGCCGTTTTATCTGCATGCACCAGGGCTGACACTTGTCACCCATGGGATTGCATGCATTCACCAGAACACGTTCCTCCCACCACTTGGGAAATCACGTGGCCTTCCAAAAGGACTTAGGATAAAAACATATGATGCACATGGCTTTTGAAATAATATTAAAATGTTATTTCCAGGTTTAAGCCCTTAGGCTTAGCCCCTAGGCTCATCACTCAGCCCCTTTCCCACCTTCCAGCCCCTAGTTCCTTGCCCACTCTGTGGACGCTCAGTCCCCCATCACTCATTCATCGTGGTCAGTCTACACCTGGCAGTGTTTATATTTTATTGATGTGTTGCATACATACAGATACAAAATCCAGGCCCTTGGCCTTCAACCCTTAGGATCTCTGGCCTAATCAAACACATAAGCCTACCGGCTTATACAAAACTTAGCTCACCAGCCTATAACACATATTTACAATCTCTTTCAGATCATGGTTTACATCGGGGCTCAGCCTTGGGGACACTACAATCCCCTCCCCTTATTTTTGCACTGTCCTCAGTGCAACTTTACATAGCATCTGCAAGCTTTTCAAAATTTTCAAAAATATGTGGGTTACTCAGCCCGCATAACATCTGCATGGTCCCATGTCGCGTCCTCAGGACCGTACTAGGTCCACTGGACCTTTACAAGCTCTATAGCTCGATTCCGGAGCTGTTTGCTTTTCCTGTCCAATATGCGTACATGATACACTTGCAGGACACCTTCTGGTTCCACCTGGATCATAGTCCAATCGATAACATGATTAGCATCAGGTACATATTTATTAAGTGGTGAAACATGAAATACATTATGTACAGTCATAGATGCAGGTAATGCAAGCATGTATGCAACTGGCCCAATCCTTTCCAGGATCTCAAATGGCCCACAAAATCTTGCTGCCAACTTGGCGCAACTTCCCAATTTTAGGGAACTCCTGTTAGTTTTCACTTTCAGGAAAACATAGTCACCCACTTTAAATTCTCTATGGGTTCTTTTACTATCAGCGTAACTTTTCTGCCTGTTCGGGGCAACATTCAGATTCTGTTTGATTTTTATCATTTGATCTTCCATCTCTTTGAGTAGTTCAGGTCCAACTACTGTTTTGTCAGCTGGATTATCCCAGCTCACTGGAGTGTTGCACCTTCTTCCATAAAGTGCTTCGAATGGGCTCATCTTTAGAGATGCATGATACCCATTATTGTAGGCGAATTCTACAAAATGCAGGTAGTCTTCCCACCTTGATGGTTTATCCATCACATACATTCTCAGCATGTCTTCTATTACTCAATTTACTCTCTCTATCTGTCCATCAGACTCGAGATGATATGCTGTACTAAAGTTCAGATTCATTCTGAATCCTTTGAATAGTCCTTACCAGAAATTCGAAGTGAATTTCGGGTCCCTATCAGACACAATTGTCTTAGGAATTCCATGCAAACGTGCAACTTCTTTTAGGAAAATATCAGCAACATCTGCTGCTCTGTGGGTGGTTTTCAATGGAATAAAATGGGCAGCTTTAGTAAGCTTGTCCACCACCACCATGATTGAATCATGCTGCTTGCTTGTTCTAGGAAATCTTGTGATAAAATCCATTGTTACGACGTCCCATTTCCACTCAGGAATAGGTAAAGGCTGCAACAATCCTGCTGGGTGTCTATGCTCAGCCTTAACCTTTTGGCATTCCATACATCTGGCGATGTATTCAACAATTTATTTCTTCAACCCCAGCCAAAAATAATGGCTTTTGACTGCTGCCACAGTCTTTTGATATCTCGGATGTCCAGCTTAAGCCACATTATGCATCTCCTTTAGAATTGTCAGCTTCAATTCTCGGGCATTAGGTACATACACTCTGTTTTTATACAGAAGTAAACCACTAGTTCCCAAAGTGTAACTTTCCTGGGTCTGTGGTCTCTCACGCCCTTGGAGCTTTGCTACAAGATTTTCATACTGCAAATCAGCATTGCCAGCTTCTAAAATTCTGTCTTTCATCTCAGTCTGGTACATGCTAATGGCTGTAGCATGTAATTCGTGCACTTTTCTGCTGAGCGCACCAGCCACCTTATTGTCTTTCCCTTTGATATGCCTGATATCAAAGTCATATTCGCACAAAAATTCCAGCCATCTAATTTGCCTGGCATTTAGGGTTGGATGATCAAATAAATACTTCAGACCATTGTGGTATGTTCTTAATTCGAATTTCTTGCCCATGAGGTAATG
Organism: Picea glauca; assembly: GCA_000966675.3. Classification (NCBI taxonomy): domain Eukaryota; kingdom Viridiplantae; phylum Streptophyta; class Pinopsida; order Pinales; family Pinaceae; genus Picea; species Picea glauca. The sequence continues at coordinate 638,444 of JZKD02S0090118.1, read as the reverse complement.
TCTCCATTTCCTCAATGCATGGACAACTGCTGCTAGCTCTAAATTGTGAGTGGCGTAGTTCTTCTCATGTTCCTTCAACTTTCAAGACTCATAACAAATTACAAATCCCTCTTAGCTGAGAACTCCTCCCAACCCCTCCTTACACGCATCTGTGCACACTACATAATCCTTGTCTGGATCTACAATCTTTAGGATTGGAGCACTAGTTAGCAACTGCTTTAATTGCTGGAAGCTGCTCTCACATTCTTCAGTCCACTGGAACTTCTTTCCCTTCCTTTGAAAGGAAGTGATAGCACGAGCTATCCTTGAAAATCCGGCTATGAACCTCCTATAATAACCTGCCAGACCCATAAAGGATCTAACTTCTGTCACATTTCTTGGCGCTAGCCACTCTTGAATGGCTTGTAACTTCTCAGGATCCACAACAATCCCCTCTTCAAAAATAATGTGTCCCAGATAATGGATCTGCTTTTGGTAAAATGAGCACTTGCTCAGTTTTGCATAGAGCTGGTGTTCTCTCAACACCTGCAACACCATTCTAAGATGTTGTTCGTGTTCTTCCTCTTTCTTGGAGTACACCAAGATATCGTCCAAGAAGACTATGACGAACTTGTCCAAATAATTTCTGAACACTCCATTCATTAGGCACATAAAGACAACATGCGCGTTGGATAGTCCAAACGACATCACTGTAAACTCATAGTGACCGTACCTTGTTCTGAAGGCAGTCTTGTTGATGCCCTCATCCCTTATTCTCACTTGGTGATATCCAGATCGAAGATCTATTTTCGAAAATATTTTCGCATCCTTCCACTGATAAAAAAGATCGTCAATCCTCGGCAGAGGATACTTGTTCTTGACTATGACCTTATTCAACTGCCGAAAGTCAATGCACAGCCTCAACGTCCCATCCTTCTTCTTTACAAATAAGACTGGGGCTCCCCACGGTGACACGCTGGGGTGAATGTAGCCTTTCTTTAATAACTCTTCGAGCTGCAATTGCAACTCTTTATGCTCTGGAGTACTCATCCTATAAGGATCTTTTGAAACTGGAGCTGCTCCAGGCATTAGATTTATAGAAAAGTCAATGTCCCTCTTCGGAGGTAGCCCAGGCACCTCCTGAAACATGTCCTCAAACTCTTTGAGTACCTTGTGGTCTTCCAGATTCGAGACCACATTTTGGAATACTTCTTCCACCCGGGCTGCAAATAATTGACAGCCTTTTCGGTAACATTTCTTCAGCTGCATAGCTGAGATTTCCCTCACAGCCACGGCTTTGGGAATTCCTTGGACTGTTACTTGATTTCCTTCTTCATCCAGACATGTGAATCTCTTGCTACGACAATCCATAAGGGCATGGTGCTGGTCCAACCAGTCCATCCCAATTAAGCAGTCATATGAGCCTAAAGGCAGAATGTTGAATTCAGCCTTAGTGCTCATTCCTTTCATGTCCAATGAATAGGACTTAACCAATTCAGTAACCTTCCTCTTGGTCCATGTGGCTAACTTCACTAACCAAGACTTCTCATGTTTTCTCTTTGTTAGATGAAAACCTTCCACCACCCTAGGATCTACATAACTATGGCTAGCCCCTGAATCAATCAAAATAACAAGTGGTCGGTTGTTGATCATACCTTCCACTTCAATCATTTGTGATTGAAATTTCACTTGATTATTGTCCAGGGCTGCGTAGATCCTCGGCATTCTGCTACCCATATCCTCCACTGTTTCAACTTGTTGAATAGTATGTACAGTTCTTGCCTTACCATTTTTATGGGGACAATCTCTGTACTTGTGGTTTCCTTGACAGCCCCAACATTGAATGGGTGTCAGTCTCTGTCTTTGTGCACCCTCTTCAGTCCTTCCTGGCTCTCTAAACGATGGCTTTCCCTGAGGACTATTTCTGAAAAAGGGAGTTCTATTTCCCTTCTGCCTCTATTCTTTCTTAACCCTCTTCTGGTCATCCCAAGCCTTCCGAAAGGTAGGATTTTCTCTTTGTTGTTAATATAGGCATTTCGCCCTTCTTATGGTTTCTTCCATGGTCTTAGGATCATCATATTGAATCTTGTCACCAATGGAAGGTGGCAGTCCACTCAGGTACCTCTGAATTTTAACAGCTT
>JZKD02S0090118.1:597318-613515 GCA_000966675.3 Picea glauca | reverse complement strand
TGAATAATTAATTGAACTTCATATATCTTATTCAATTAATTTAGTTAATCTATGAAAGTGTGAAAAGTAGCCAAAATTTCTAGACATTGATTCACCTCCCCTCTCAATGTCAGTGTGTGTTTAAACAATTGGTATGCATATGCCTTCAAAACAATTTAAACACTAGAAGGTATATTATGAAGAAATGGGTGGACAAATGGCTCTCTCCACAAATGAAGCTCCCTTATCTGATGGAACATACTACTCTTCATGGAGGGAAATAATGAAATGGTATATGAATTCAAGAGGATGTGGTGTTTGGGATTTAGTAGCATCTAAACCTTGGTACTAAACTACCTCAAAGAACAAATCCAAATATCCAAAATAAGAAAAGAAAAATAATTCAATACCATTAAAGGAAATCCATAATGGGTTGTTAGACCAAGTCAAAGAAAAGATGAGACATTGCACCTATGCTAAAGTACTATGGATCTAGCTAGATAATTCTTATCAAAATAAAGGACAAGACATAGAAAATGAGAATGTGTATCACAATAAAGAACAAGACATAAAAAAATATAATTCCAATCAGATTGAAGAACAAAACACAGAAGAGGACAATTCCATCAAAGAACTGATGCAAACCCTAATCATCAACAGAGAAGAATACTACATCAAGGAATTGATGAATAACTCTGTATTCACTAAAGAAAAACTATTAGATTTTAAGACTGATGTTGTAGCTACATTAAAATTGATTAGTTTGGAAACAGGAAATGGTCCATATATAGAAGTGACTAGGGAGGTTCTTCACCATCTTGAATACACAGATATGTGCACTTTAGAAGAGTTGAATAAACTTCAAAAGAAAGAAATATGTTGTTACTGTTGGAACACTTGTATTTTTCTGAATAATCTGGTCATCAAAGGTCGGAGCCACCTTTTTCTAAGTATTGAGATGATACACCTAAGCCTAAAAAGTCAGATTTTGTGTTTTTGTATATATCATGGTTATACATATTTGAACCCTCAATATCTCGACACACGAAGTGGCGAAGTTGGCTTAAGTTTAAGCATAGTTTTTAACCTCTAAACACAAATTATCATCTTTGATACATTGTTCTCTCACATTTCAGGAGTCACACCTCGAGCACCCTTCGAAGGTCCAACACGCGAAGTTGCGAGATTAGTTTAAGTTGAAACCGGTTTATAGCAAGAATAATGACTTTTAAGCCATATTTAATCTTCATCGCGATTTCACGAATCGACAGTTGCTACCCCAGAAACAACACATTTGTAGCTCTGATCCCCGAAGTCATGATTTTCGTTAATTAATCGCGGTTAATTAAAATCTTAAGTTGAATCACACTTAATCAACCAAATCGCAGTATCGCAAATTCGGGGTTTGCGGATTCAACGACTAGGAGTAAAATCATTCGATACTACGAACTCCGAAAAAGGGATTAAGGACTAAACACACTTAATAAATGGTTGAACTAGATTAATTAACACCTTAAACGACCTTCAGCTCATACAACCTACAGACTGATTTTTAAATGTTGTCACGATCCTCCCGAATCACGAATTATCAAACATTTATGGCATTTATTAAGAATTTTAGTGAGGTGATTGATGGTAGGATCCCATTTTATTTCTAAATGTTTCTATAAAATGATTTAAATGTTCTATTAGCAATGAATCACACAGATTTAAGTGCTCAAAGAGAAAAGGTTTCAGTCATTATCTTAGATTTCTTTCTAATTTGCATAGAGCCAAGTTCACCAAGATAACCTCTGTTTGTGTTTTCATTTTCTGTGACAGGGGATCCAATTGCAAGGTTCTATATCATGGATCCGTGAAAAGAGCCCAAGGCAGCTGCCGATAGTCCAGTGTAAGGTTCAGATATCATTTTTGATACCTCACCTAGAAGTATCAATACTGTCAAAACATGGATGTATGTCTCCGACATTCTGTAATCTGAGCTGATAAATTGTCCAGATGATTCCAGCGATAACGAGAAAGAAGACTTGTCCACCAAATACAAAATTGTCTCTCAGTTAGAGATGCATAAGATAGAAGAAAGGCCACAGATTTTTCCCTATTATAATATGATCAGATGGGCACTGGACCATGTAGACATCCCGACTAGGACAATATTCAACGAGCAGAAGGTGGCAATCAGGACATTTGGACCAGAGCATTTAAAAGAAATGTATAAATTGTCTCCCACACCAAATCTTAATCACAATGACGGATTATTGGAGCGTTTCAAAAAAAAGGAATGCGAGCAGTTTGGGAAAAGCTTATCCGATCTGATCAAAGACTGGGTTTCACACCCTGTGAAATTCAGAGCCGATACTAATGGAATTTATTCAATCTCATCGTTGGTACCACAATTCATGTATATAGAAATGATGGTTTGCAGACTGTATGGGAAGGAGGACACCTCTCACTTCTTTCTCCCATGGGTACCACTTATTCACACAGTAGTATAGGGGTTCTCTTTCGACTGGGACAAATTGTTGTCAGACAGTCAGTCTAGTCGAATTACAGAATATCGATCACAAAAGGCGAGAGGGAAAGTGTCCTCATTCTTTATGTCCGCTTACATCATGGACTCTATTTTCTTCATGAAACCTTTCCCATTAATGAGATGGAGCTAGACTCCAACTAATGCAGAGCCTATTCATGTCTACCACTCGAAGCTCCAGGAAGATAAAGCCAAAGAATTCGTCTACGAGATTTTCAACTGCGTAATGGTACCAATGCATGTCTCTATATTCGGTCATCCACCTCCTAGGATTTTAGATAACATCACAACCAAACTGAGCAGCATGGAATATTGGTATATAGAAGCAAAATTTTTGTATATTAGGGTTTTTGGCACCTCTATCCCCCCATATGCTCTGTCATTATTCTTACCAAACAAGATAGCATGTTGCGATATCGTCAGACAAACTATGCTCAGTGAGATAAGCAAGGAGCTCAAAGGAGTATCGAAGAAGGTATGGAAGCCCTTCCCCATTCACATTGGTACATATTCTTTATTGGATTTTGGCCATGCCAAAGCTAAGGCTACGACCTTGGAGGAAATGAAATTGGTAGATATCAATTTTAAGAAACATGACCCGAATAAGGTTGTGAGTAATCACTTGGCAAGTTGTGGGTTGAAGAGATACGAACACGAAGACGCACTTCATGATGAAGTCTTCTGAGGTGCGAGGTCCTACTTATAAGTTTTAAGCCGGGTTCAAGCTCTGCTGCCAGGTGATATGGTCGATTTTTATAAATTCCAAGAGCAGAGGAGAAGTTGCCTCCCTAAATTTTTACAGAGAAGAGACTCACAACCTCCGAGTACATAGCAAGCAGAAGATAAAAGTTCAATGGGCGCAAAACCTAGAAAACAAGAGACTTAGGATGACACAGAGAAAACTAAGATCTCGAATCAGCAAGAAGATATCCCCAACCAAGAGGAGGGAAACCCAGAGATAGTTACCTAGGAAATCGGTAGCCCCATCGCATCTGTCACTCCCTTACAATTCACAAAGGGGAACCCTCATACAGAGTGGATATACAAGGAGGACCTAACACCTATCTCTGTAGATGAGTTTCCTCCTAATGAATTCTTCTTCATTAAGAAAAGGAAGGCCATGGTAAAGTAAGAAACATACCAAAGAGCAGGCACAATAGCTAAAAAATAAAAAATCCTAGAATATGGAGAAGCCTTGGAAGAGGAAGAATTCACCGATGAGATAGCAGGAACATTGGGGGCTTACAAAACAACCAACCAATATTCAGTCGGAACTTTGAAGGCACGGTTGAAACAAAAGAACCTATTGATCAAAAAATTGGAGGCTCGGTTAGCAATGACAGAGGCGAATGCCAGGGATAAAGCAAACAAAGGTTTCAAGCAAGCTAGAGTGACTGATCAACATGAAATTGAGAGACTTAAATCTGACCTTGAGCATATGCATCAGTCGACACAAATAAGCCAAACGCAGGTAAGTCAACAAGAGGAGAAAATAAAACTCTTGTAGTCTAAATTATTTTCTTTTGAAAACCAGGTCATAGACATAAAAATATTCCAATCCCAAGCCACAAAAATACAAAATAAAGTAGAAGTAGCTCAACAGGATCTACTTGCCAATATAGAAACCATACAAAATCAATTCCATACGATAGAACAAGCATTAAAGGATATATCCTCGAGAGAAAGAGAATATGCAGCAACCTAGGTTGCTTTCTAGGAAGTTGTTATAGCAACAATGAAAGAAGAGGTGGCCATCAATTCCAGGTTGTCTATCCTAGAGCAAACCAGAGGTAACATTTTACTGAAGGCATGGGAAAATAATATATTTGAGAGAAGAAAAAGAGCCAAAGAGATGAAAGATTCTTGTGAAGAGACATTCGGCTTGATAAATAAAAAAATTTCAGATCTCGATAAAGAAAGTAGTGTTGGAACACTGGGCAAAATTAACATAGCCAAACATCTCTTAGATATCAAGGAAAATGGGGGAAAAGGACAAATTGAACTATCCCAGGTAAGTCAGGTCAATATCACCCAAGTGGATAAATGGTTGATAATACCAAGCTTGCGATTGTGGTCTACCATCACGGAAGACCGCCAAGTAGGAAAAATATTGCCACAGTTGGCAAAGCATTGTTACACTTTCGAGGTGAACAGTCAGGCCGAACCTTCCAAGCTAATAGCCCAATTATTAGAAAAGTTTGTTATTTGTATCGAGCAGGGGAAAGGGAAAAATTATGGAGGCAAATAGTGACAGATGTTGATCCCATCCTATTTTTTGAGCCAGAGAACTAGAAAAGAAAACACCCTACCCACGTGGAGGAGGACAAGGGACAAGGAAGTGAAACGCTTCATTTTCCATTTGTAACCGAAATTTTTATAACGATTAGAATTCAAACCATTTTAAAATTTTGTATAAGTATAATTTTGAAAGGAGGCACAAGGGGATTTTTTTTCCTTTTGGCTGATTGTACCAGAAAATATTTTCGCCAGAATTAATACAAGGCAGATCGAAGACTCCTTTTTTCGTCAAGACTGGGTTTTGTGTTTCTTATGTTATTTCACATTTCACATCATTTCTCATATGTGTCTTTAATGAATTCTTAGCTGCAATTTAGTACAACCGCTACTGTGGTGGTCATTTATTTTAGTTATCTGATCATTTACAACTTTTCCTTTGTATCATCTATCAGCAAGTACAAGACCTGTGAATTGTTTAGATTTCTATATCAGATGCTTCATTAGAGTTTTCTCTTACTCTTTTTCTTCTTCTATCACAACGTGAGATTCTTTCTTGATTGATGCCTCACATTCTTCAACAAATCTATGTTTTCTCTCTCTTCACACATGGTTTTAAAATTTAACTTAGTTACGGAAAACAACCTTTAGTTTTGTTATGCTATTAATTCGATTTTGGGATTCCTTCTTGTATAATCTAAAGGTGGAATTGCAACCAACACTTTATAAAAATGTTGTTTCTTTATGACTGTCCCTGTGGCACGACAACCCAACATAGAACCCGGTCTCTCAGATCAAACCATCCTCGCTTTAAACCTTTTCAATACCATTCTGAAAACCGCTACTACCTGGGCCGAACTTGAACATTCATGGGCAGTCATTGAATGAGATATAAACATTCAGGAACAGTTAGAAGCTAGACCCAAACAACTCTGAAACCAACCTTAGCTTCTTTTCCCAGTTGTTTTCTCCTTTTACATCTTTCACACTTTTTGGATGCCTAGACTCGGTACTTTGTAGCCTTAAGTACAGACTCTGGAACAAAATCTTTTTGGCACCATTGCCGAGGAGGGAGATACGAAATCATTTTCCCTAGGAGAACGACATTTGCAAGTTTTTAATTTTTGATAGTGAACAAAGAGTTAACACCTTCTAAAGGATACATTTTTATTATTCACTTTGTGACTCCACGTTAAGTAAGCTAGCATCTAGTCGAAGGAACACCAGACAAAATCCAGATGGTAAACAGACCATGCCTTTTCCCGATCCCAAAAAAATACTAAAATCAAGAGGTTCCCTTAAGCCAACTACTACGGTCTACCAACTTAGAGACACACAACCTAAGGCCAAGACCCCACTCGAAACAACGACTTCTCAAGGTGCTCTCATCAAAACCCTCTTCGAAGAAACAAAGACAGTCAAGGCCGAGACCCTAAACCCAAATTTAGCTTTCCCGGAAATTAAATCTGAAACTCATACGAGTATCGACTGCATAAATGAAGTTGAAAATCCCTTGGTAAAGCTTGCATCGATTGATACCCCCATAACTCTTCAGTTAGATTTACCGACCCCACTAAGTCTCGAAGAGTATACCATATACCTAGATTCCACACCTGCAGGTTCCCCCATTTACATCTCTTGCAATTCAGAGGAACCAAGCCCCCATATCCTGTTTCCACCTTTTTAGTCTTCTCGTCTCCCGAGGAAGATAAAGATTCTATATACATCTTCATAAATCCTTTGTACAACATATCGGTTCCCTCTCCTAGAGTATCTATGGCTGCGGCCGGAGGAGGAGTGGGAGGCCAAAGGTGTCCCCCACCACTCAGTATTTTTGCTAAAGTAGCTACTAGATACGCTCCTCTAGTCCTCCTGGTACCCCTGCATGACCTGCCTGAAAACTACATGAAAAACCTACCTAAGTTTATAGGGGAAGGAGACCTAACTGCGACCGAACATATAAATTTATTTGACCAATTCGTAGATATCCTAGGTATCAAACATGGATATGTGTATTCATGGTTGTTTGTCCAAACTTTCGAAGGACAGGTGAGAACCTGGTTTCGAAGTATGCCCGCAGGTTCGATTTTATCCTATGATGCTCTAGAAGATTCTTTTCTTAGACAATGGGGCGAAAGGAAGGACCATTTATACTATCTGACTGAGTTTCGATCTCTGAAGAAAAAGCGTCCATAAACTGTTATGGAATTCATTCAAATATTTAACAAATTATATAATAAGATCCCAGTCGAAGTTAAACTATCCCAACTTGCAGCCAAGGTAACCTTTATGGGAGCCTTTGAACCTGATTTTGCACTTTTATTAAGAGAAAGGAGAGGGGCCAACCTGACCCAAATGAAATATGATGTTGTAGAGATTGAGTAAAAAATGACGGCTTCTGGTAAACTAAAAACAAAAATAGAAATGCGAAACATAGAGACCAAATGTTTTAAAGAACAAGCGGGACCTTCAGGATCAGGGAGGTCCTCAGATGATAAAATAGATGATATGGCTAGGATAATAAAAGAGATATCAAATAAAATTTTGAGGATGGAGCTCTATCAATCCAAAGAAGATCAATTCGTTAAGAGATATTTCAGAAGAAACCCCAATCCTCAAATTCAACCAAGACATATTAAAAATGAAGACCAAAAAATTCAAACTCCTTTAAAAAAACAAAAAAAATTAATAGGAGGAAATGACTTGCAAGAGTTTGAGAATATAGGAGAAGACGTTAACAATTTGGGTGATGATTGTGTACAACCTCATCTAACCAAGGAAGATTAGGAGAGGTCTCTGAACACAGAACAATCGTCAAATAAAGATAACAACATAAATAAGGCAGGTGATTCTACCTATCAAGGGATGGTTGATACCATAATGGTTGAGCTTCAACACAAATACAATCTGAGGCCTAAAAATAAATCTTTGTCAACTACTAAAACCAAAGAAAATCCTACTGAGAGGTGAAACATATGAGCCCGTTCCAAAATACACTGAGATACAAAATACCAAAATAAAGGAGGCAGAGGTCCAAGATGGGAAAATTAAGGTATCCAGAACACAAAAATTGGAAACAAAACTAATTGACAATAAAGCGATGCAAACAAATAATTTAGAAAGGGAGGAAATCGAAGCTTCAACTAAAGAAACATATAGACTCGTAGAAGGTTTTAGCCTGGAAAATGAGATAAACAAGATAAATATACCAATACCCATGGTCGAATTGGCAAAGAATCATGTTTATCAAAAGAAAATAACCAAAATGATAAATTTTTCAGATTTAGAAAGTCAGTCTAATGTGATAAATTTGGAAGATGATAAGCCTAATATAAATTTTGGCCTACATTTCGAAGGTGTTAGGGATACTGTCACCCCTTTCTATATCACACTAAATGTGCAAGATCGTCTGTTGCATAATTGCATGCTAGACTCTGGAGCCTCACAAAACGTGATGCCCAAGTCTATTATGGACAAACTAGGCCTCGAGATCACTAGGCCTTACAAAGTCCTGTATTCTTTTGATTCAAGGAGAGTTAAGTGTATGGGCATGATCAAGTATCTAGTGGTAACTCTTGCACAGGTTCTGGTAAAAAGTGTTCTAATGGTTGTAGTTATCACTGATATACCTCTGAATTATGGTTTTCTCTTATCTAGGTCTTGTTGAGCCAAGATTGGGGGATCCCTTCAATTAGACATGACCTATGCCACGATTCCTGTTTTTGGCAAAAAGTTCACTCGGTTATACAGAGAAACATGTTTAGGATATATAGTAAGTGATCCATAGAATCCTAAGAATTATCCTATTATGTTGTTGATCAAGACCTGGGAAATTGTATTTTATCTTTTTATGATGGTGCAAGCAATTGTAAAGAAGAAAATTTTATAGAGGAAAATAAATAAAAAAAGATAGATGAAAATGTGTATAACACTGAGATTTGGAAAAAAAAAATTGATGGTGCTTCGTCATGTGAAGGAGCATGTGCAGGAGTACTTTTTGTAGCACCTAAAAATGAATTTATTATCCCCTTTTCTTACAGACTACAGTGGGACATAGACTACACAAATAATGTTTGTGAGTATGAAGCCCTAGTCATGGGACTAGAAGCTGCCAGGAAGATGAACATAAAGAACTTGGAAGTCTATGGAGATGCGGAGTTGATTGTGAAGAAGATAAATTGGCAGTACCAGGACAAGCACCCGAGTTTGAGATCTTATAGAAATTTCACCTGGGATCTAATAGAATTTTTTTTCTCATCGGTAAATGTTCATTACATTCCACGTGCAAAAAACCTAAAAGATGATTCATTATCCAAAGCAGCTTCAACTTTCACACCTCCTACAGCTTTCAAACTAAAGTATCATATAGAGGTGAGGAACAGACCCTCCATACCAAATAATATACAACACTCGCAGGTCTTCGAAGATGATGAACAGATCAGAAAATTCCTTGAAATGGTGGACGATTTCGCTGAAACTCACATTGACCAAGAAAACCAAAACGATCATACTTGGATTATGCAAGAAGGGGAGGATCCTCAAGAGTTCCAAGAAAAGATAGAAAATCATCGCATGTTAGTATTAAAATACAATCAGATTCTGAAAGGACTAATCCCTCTAGAAAGATTGTTTGACCAAAATGACATGCCCATAAAATCTACTTTACAACCTCAACCAGAAGAAGTTGAAGATTGCGACATAGGGACCAAAGAGGATCCTAGAATAGTAAAGATATCAAAATATCTTCCCCCTAAGATGAAAGGTAAGTATGCAGATTTACTCCAACAATATAAAGACGTGTTTTCTTGGTCTTATGATGAGATGAGAACTTATGACACCACTTTGATCGAACAAAAAATCCCTTTGAAGCCTGGTGTTAAACCTTTCAGACAAAAACTCAGGAAAATCAATCCCATTTTATTGCCCATGGTCGAAAAGGAAGTTAAAAACATTTTGGACGCAAAAATAATTGTGCCACTGAGATACTTTGATTGGTTAGCTAACCTGGTCTCAGTTAGGAAGAAGAGTGGAGAGATCAGACTATGTGTAGATTTTAGAAATCTAAATAAATCCTCCCTCAAAGATAATTATCTGCTTCCCAAAATGGATCACATTTTGGAGAAAGTGGTTGGGGCAAATAGAATCTCAATAATTTATGGGTTTTCCGGTTATAATCAGATCGCTGTCAACGAGAACGATAAAGAGAAAACAAACTTCACCACCCCTTGGGGCACATTTATGTATGACAAAATGGCTTTTGGTTTAATAAATGCAGACTTTACCTTCCAACGTGCTATGTATATCTCTTTCGTTGGCGAGAGAGGTAAATTCGTGGTCATTTACCTTGATGATATGACATTTTTTTCTAAATCTAATGAAGATCATATGATACATATCAAGCAAACGTTCGAGAAATGCTGAAAATTTGGTTTTTCCTTAAACCCCAAGAAGTCTCACTTTGCAATGCAAGGTAAACTCCTGGGCCATATTGTGTCTCGAGACGAAATTAAAATCGATCCTAAAAGGGTTGAAGCTATAGACACTATAAATATCCCTAGAAATGTAAAAGAAATTCAATCTTTTTTAGGAAAAATATTTTTTTTGAGGAGATTTATCTCGAATTTTGCTAAAATCATAAAATTGATGACAAAGATGCTGAAGAAGAACAACGAAGTCAAATGGACGACAGAAGACAAAGAGTCGTTTGTGCGGATCAAGAAAGTTATAAGAGAAACACCCGTGTTGGCCAACCCTAATTATCTCAAAGAGTTTATGATTTTCTCATTCACCTCCGAACACACGATTGCAGCAGTACTCCTCTAGAAGAATGAAGAGGGTTTTGAGAAACCGATAACATTCTTTAGTAAGAGCCTTAGAGATGCAAAATTGAGATATGATATAATGGAAAAGCAAGCATACACTATGGTAAAGGAACTGAAGGCTTTCAGAACCTACGTATTACACTCCAAGGTAATTGCATGTGTGCCCACCAGTTCTATAAAAGATATATTGGTGCAGCTCGATAATGACAGGAAGAGGGGTCAGTGGCTCACTAAAATTCAAGAATTTGATCTAGAGGTCAAACTGACAAATATTGTAAAAGGAAAGGGCTTGGATAATCTCTTATCTAAATCTAATTTCAGAGCACTCAGGATAAATAACCTGTAAGAATACGAAGGATGTGTGGACATAGAGGAATTTGATGACCAAATAGCTCCAACCAAAATCGAAGAGAATTTTTCCTCATCAAGTTCGTATAAAGACATAGTATCGTACCTTCTGACCCTGAACTGCCCAAGTGATTTATCTCCATCTAAATCCAGGACACTGAAATTGCATGTGGTAAAGTACTGTATATCCGAAAGCTAATTGTTTTTCAAACACCCTCTAGGTTTCCTATTGGATTGTTTGGTAGAATAAAAAACATGAAAGATCATAAAATAATTTCATGAAGGAGTATGCTGAGGAAATCACACATGGAGAGCAACAGCTTATAAAATCCTGAGGGCAGGATATTACTGGCCTAAACTATTTTCAGATGTCAATACTAAAGTCAGAGCTTGTAAATCTTGCCAGTTATTTGCAGGAAAGAAGAAGCTCCCAACATTACCTTTGGTTCCGGTTAAAACGGAAGCCCGGTTTCAACAATGGGGGTTGGATTTTATAGGAGAAATTAACCCACATTCTAGCGCTCAACATAGATGGATCCTGACTGCTACCAATTATTTCACCAAGTGGGTGGAAGCTATTCCGACTAGAAAAGCGATAGATTCGGTGGTGATAGATTTTTTGGAAGAAAATATACTATCTAGATTCGACTGTCCCAGAAAAATAGTTACAGACAATGCCCACGCATTCAAATCTATGGCGATGGTCAGCTTTTGCAAAAAATACAATATTATACTCGGCCATTCTACAACATACTACCTGCAAGGAAATGGGCTCACCGAATCATCGAATAAAATCCTAATTACCGTAATTAAGAAAGTGTTGAACGAAAACAAAAAATCTAGGCATGTGCATTTGAAGTACACCTTGTGGGTGAATTGGATAGGCACCAAGAAATCGATTGACACTTCTCCTTTTCAAATGGTATATGGGACCGACGTAGTGCTACCTATAAACCTGGCCCTTCTCGTGATGAAACTTTGGAAGGATGAAAAAGAAGAACCAAATCACACCACAAGAAGGATAAATCTGTTGATCGAAGTTTAGCAGAGAAAAATAGAGGTAGACGAAAGGATTCAGAGGTATCAAGACAATATGAAAGCACTGTTCGATCATAGGCCTAAAGACATGGAATTCCTCCCTGGTGATTTAGATTTGAAATGGTATGCTAGAAGGGAAGACTCAACAAAACATGGCAATTTTGACCATATCTAGTATGGCCCATTCAAAGTCACATCTTCTAAAGGGAAGAACTTGTTTCTGTTAGAAAATTTGGATGATAAAAACCTTAATGCCCCTATAAATAGATGTTATCTAAAGCACTATATGCAATAAATTATTTCCAAAATCCTACTGTATATACAGGTTTTTGTTTCTGTTTTTACAACTTTTCGGTAAGTTTTATTTTCTTTTTCATCGCAAATAAAACAGGTGCGTGATACGAAATTTTCAATACTTTGAATTCCATAGATTTTAAAATCCTGACGCTCTTTGTGTCTCTTTCTTACATGATTCTAGTTTACAACCCAAACATCATAAACAAGAAAACGAACGGTCATGTATTGGGAAACTGATTCGTCCGAAACAGGTGATAAGAGATAATTTACTAAGATGAGAATAAAATGGTAAGGCAAAGGTATGAATTCCCTAAATATTTATATTGCAAATGAAGGTCACCTAAGTGCAATAATGGACTCATGAGTTTGAACTCTTTCACTCTATGTATTATCAAAAGAGTAATTTTTTGTTGTGGATTCTAAAAGTTCCCCTAGATAAGATAAAATAATCAAAATGAAATAGAATAAGTGAAGCGTCCTAAATAAGAAAAAGGTTCTAGGAGTTAGGATTGCATTATAAAACCCATCCTTACGAAATCCGAAATATTCTTTGTCGCTCTGTCCCGAATCTTTGATTCTTTCCCCTTAAGTCCTGATATCTTCCCATGGTTTTTACAGAAGGAAAAGAGGTGGCATTTTATCTCTGAAAGCTGACAAATGTTTTCTATGAACGCCAGAGAAAAGGGTGGCGAGTTATTGCGAACCCTCGGTTCTCACTGAACTTAGATATGCTTAGGATAATCCTAACTCCCTTGTTTTTTTCAACATGTCTTGACGATTAGTATTGCTCAAAAGAAGGCCCCTAGAAATAAACTCTCCCCTAAAGATTTCCTACCAACTAAGATTTTTAGAAGGCCCAAGGGAAAACTGATCCAGAGTGATCAAAGTGAGTTAACAAACCTCAGCTGCAAAATTATACATAGATATTACCCCTGGTATACTTTGTACTAATTGATTGCCCCCACTTCATGGAGAAGGAAAATATAAGATAGATGGTGAAAGGAAATTCAATTTTTTTTATTTATTTCCCCCATCTAGTATGAAAAGAGATGATGAAAGGAAAATTCATAAAATTATTGCCCTCATCTCAACATTTAAATGCAAAGTTACAGCATGAAGTGGTGAAAGGAAATTCAATAAAGGGAATCAGACAACTTCACATGGGTACTGAACATGCTCGTTGGCAGTGAAGCAATGTCTAAAATATCTGTAAGGTTGTTACACATGGATTGTACCATGCTCTGGTAATCAGTTTTCCTTGAAAACCCGATCTACATCCCAGGTGCATGCAAGACTCCCTGATTAAAAATATTGAAGTTACTTCACCTTGATGCAAGAAAAATCAACAAAACCTGTTCAAATTTCCAAGGTCGTTTGGATCATGTTGAGCATACCTGATTTCAGTTTTAGTGAAGAGGAAATCTTCGAATGGACCAACCTTGAGATAAGAAAGTGATTAAGTTTCGAAAGATTTCAGAGGTAAGGATGAAACCCCCCTTTTTTTCCCCTCTGTATCCTCTTTTCGAACGAGTTTCACAGAAGCCAGCTAGTGACTCCATTTACCCAATAAAGGCACTTGGTCTAATGTTCTTCTCATCCCGCAAGGAGACGAGATCCCTAGTTGGAGCCTAAGTTGGAACACTTGTATTTTTCCGAATAATTAGGTCATCAAAGGTCGAAGCCGCTTTTTTTAAAGTATTGAGACAATACACCTAAGCCTAAAAATTTGGATTTTGTGTTTTCATATATATCATGGTTATACATATCTGAACCCTTGATATCCTGACACACGAAGTGGCAAAGTTAGCTTAAGTTTAATCACAGTTTTTTAACCTTTAAACACAGATTATCACCTTTGATACATCGTGCTCTCACGTTTCGGAAGTCACACCTCGAGCGTCCTTCGAAGTTCCAACACGTGAAGTTGCAAGATTAGTTTAAGTTAAAACCGATTTATAGCAAGAATAATGACTTTTAAGCCATATTTAATCTTCATTGAGATTTCGCGACTCGACGGTTGCCACCCTAGAAACAACACATTTGTAGCTCCGATCCCCAAAGTCACTATTTTCGTTAATTAGTCATGGTTAATTAAAATCTTAAGTCGAATGACAGTTAATCAACCAAATCGCAGTATCACGAATTCAGGGTTTGCAGATTCAACGACTAGGAGTAAAATCATCCGATATGACGAACTCTGAAAAAGGGATTAAGGACTAAACACACTTAATAAATGGTTGAAATGGATTAATTAACACCTTAAACGACCTTCAGCCCATACAGCCTACAAATCGAGTTTTAAATGTTGTCGTGATCCTCCCAAATCACGAATTATCAAGCATTTATGGCATTTATTAAGAATTTTAGTGAGGTGACTGATGGTAGGATCCCATTTTATTTCTAAATATTTCTATTAAATGATTTAAATGTTTTGTTAGCAAGGACTCGCACAGACTTAAGTGCTCAAAGAGACAATGTTTCAGTCATTATCTTAGATTTATTTCTAATTTGCGCAGACCAGCCGAAACATCATATGTTTCTATCCAATCTGCTTCTCCCTCGTCAGATGAACAACATCTATTGGCACCCGACAGTTACTTGATTCCATCACAGTTAAGTTCCTTGTTGTTTGCGATTGACTGCATTTCCCCAATTTTTCCTTCTGATGAATCTATTAAGTAAATGCTAAGCATTGACGAGCTACCTCGGGATGATAACCATCATCGATCCTCTTTTATTCCCCCTCGTGAAGAAATGCGGGAAGATATACACTCTATCTCCCCTCCTGCTATCGATTTTCCATCGTCTCCCATGCTTTCAACTTTTGATGATTTGGATTCGGTAGTTGACATGGTGATCTCTTCAGTAGGGCTATTTGAGCTTGATCTCCTTAACCCTGTCGTAGCCCTTGACATGTGTTCCTTCCAGAGTTATTTTCTTCCATCCAGTGAGGATCTCTTGGAAGCCATGACTGATTTTTGTCCCTTGACATGGTGTTCTTCCAGAGCGTTATTTTCTTGTAAGGCATGATCAAGAAGAGTCCACGAGCATAGTTTCTTTTCTCTGTCGCAAGCTCGTTAAAAAATGAAACAGAGGCCACAAGCATAGTTTATTTTCTCTATCGCAAGCTCATTAAAAAATGAAACAAAGGCCTTGACACTAGTACATATTGTAAAAATTCTAACATTCTATTTGCGGCGTTATGAACAAAATTGTCCATATTGTCGGAAAATAGAGGAAATTTAAAAAAAATAAAAAATCATCTTGCCTGATAACGTCGGTATTATCACGTTGAGTTCTTTATTGCCACGTTAACATCTCTCTTTCCACATTTCTATCTCTCTTTCCATGTTTTCTACCTATTCATCTCTCTTTCCACGTTTGTGACATAATCGTCTTTCTTGCCATGTTTGCGTCCACATCCTAGAAGTCTATAATAGTATCTAATATTAGTGGAATCCAATGTAAAGATAATGACCAATCTATTGCATATAATAAATGAACAATTAATTTCAACATTCCCTAAGGCCTTCTATAATGTTAATATTAATATTACTCATAAGGTACACTATCAAGCTTGAGCAAAGTAGAGTTTTCCATTGTGAAAGCCAAGAAGTCCATAACCTTATTTGAATGCATTGTAGAGTTTTCCACAACTTTTTAGGAACACCATGGAAATGAATCACCCACTAATGAGAAATTGTTCCTTTCATCCTCCAATGATCCACAATATGGGTACCTCATACTTCTCTATTTCCTAACCCTTTGCACCTTTTTCACAGTTGGATTTATGTTTTTTCTCTTCTTTACATGGTTGTCATTTTTTATTAGGTTAGGAATTTGAACATGTTATCATTTGGATTCAAGATCATTCACCTTCTTTTCATGGACTTCTATAAGTATTTGTCTAAGCCATCATATAGGTTTAATATTTCCCTCCACATATTC
>JZKD02S0090118.1:556405-597268 GCA_000966675.3 Picea glauca | reverse complement strand
TGCACACTTGAGAATGGATTTTCTTACACCTTGATACTTGTCCTCTCTCATTAACATAACATATTATTTTATTCTTTCCACTAAAGATAAAAGAAGAATAAAAATTAAATAAAAAAATTCATATTCCATGAATTTTCCCCATGAGTCCATGGAGGTGTCAATGTTTTGTTGATTAAAGCATGGATATTGATTAATCTAGTTGTGTCATTCTACCTTGTCATTATAATTGTTAAATTTTGTTTACTCCACCTAAATATACAAACATATTCATTATATTTTCCTCACTCTGACATCAATTTAGTCACCCCCCCATGGATTTTAATTCATGATTTCTTACCTATGTCCCTCTCATATTTTATCTATGTCGATGGAAGTCTTGTGTCACCCCCATTTTCACCTCTCCTATGACAAGGCCAAGTGTTGTTCCTTCATTATTACTCTCATTCATCTTATGTTTATTTAAGGGAATCCATCATCACCCTCCACGTATAAAAGGGCCTCTTATACATTAATTTGAGGATATTTGTATTGAATTATAAGGTTATGTCATTAGAATTATCTTGGGTTCCCCATATTGGAACCATTCTTGTACATTTTCTACTTGCTTTTTTGAAGTTTGGGAAGATATATGGAGATGCTTTTGGACTCATGAGCCCTTTTGAGGAAAGAACCTTGAGGAGAGAAGGTTTAGATCTCCCCATCTCATACAAGGTAACAATGCACTATTATCTTGTTTATTACATAATAATTTCATTTCTTTTCCCCATTTCACATTGTTGTTTCATGTCAATTATATGAAATTGTATGGATGGGTATTAAGTAAATTATCGATTTTACCATTTTGAGCAAGTTAGTGCTAGAGTTTACCATTATGTAAAACATTAAGATTTTGTTCATCGTCTTTTGTATAGGTTTATTTCAAGATTGTTTCCCTTCTCTTTCTCTTTCAACTCAACCTAAAGCTATGAATATCTTGAAAGGAATGTCTCACATGTATAATCCTTTCACTTTCCTCTTAAACTTTAGTTTTCCATCATTTGCTTGTTTGTTTGAGAGGGTAGAATAGGTAATTTTTTTATTGTTGTTTCTTAGCATATCAATCCACTATTGTGGAATGGTTTCTACCCACTATGCTAAAATATTCCTACGACAAAATGGTGAGTCCACGAGGGAAGGATTTTTGAAATTCTTCCTTCAAATTTGATTGATTCTTCCTACAAATGACCCAAGGCCAATATTCAGACAGACCCAACAACCATCTTGTTTCCTGCACCACCTTTCACACGAATGGAAAACCTCCACCATCAACAAATAAAACACAATACATCACATTGGCTTCATGGAGCCAACAACACAACGAGACTTGACTAATGAAAACCATAACAAATTGCATCATCCACAAAGGATCTCAATGACTCAAAGACAACCTATATATACTAGATCCCACATCCATCCGAAGAGCCCACAACACAACTCATGTTTTACCAAGAATTTTCCCAAGGAATATAAATGCAAAGCCCTGCAAGGGAGCCACAAGGATCACCCAAACTCCACGACAGGTGGAGAAGAGTGTTCTTTCAAAGTGCCTCCCAAGATGAGTTTTCACTACACTTACCACCCATGTGCTAAGTGGTCCAAATATAGATCTAAAAAGTGTTCTAGAAATTTGGGGATGTATACTAACTGATGAAATTCTTAAGCAACAAAATTGACATGATCTGGCCCTTCAAACTCATATTCTCCCAAAAGTACTCAGAAAGCGTAGCGTGCTGCTCCAAAATGTGGTAGAAAGGTCATTTTCAGGTGGTGTTTTTCTCTTCATGCATGCTATATTTGAACAAAATTTTCCTCCGGATAGTCCAAAGTGATGTACAAGTCATGAGGAGTCTGAAAATGCAAACCATTTGTCATTTTGAATCCTCTGTCAAAGATATATTGCTTGTAATGACAACATTGTGCCTTACTAGATTCATAATGGATTTGTAACAGTTGGTGCTGAGAATATGTCTAAATCTTTAGGAAACTATGTCACACTTCACTTTTAAGGACTGTGAAGACTGTCTTTGGTTTTCAAAAGCAAGTTGAGGAAGTCCTATAAGACCCAAAGACACTAGAAAATGTTGTAAATCTTGCAGAAAGGTCTCTGTAATGAGTTTCCATATGATTTAAATGCAAAGGATTATGTAATGGAAACAAAAAAAATGATTTGCAGTATAAGCTAGGTATAGGCATAAATACCCCTCATTTGATGCAGGTAGATGAAGTTTCAGGAGATGTTGAGCATGAATTAGTAAACATTGTGGAATGATACTTTTATTTTGAAGCAAGATGAAATGAAGAGGGCTATTTAAGAAAGTCATTGAATTTTTGTTGGGAATTATGTTTATATGTTGTATAAGTTTGACTATAACAGTGACCAAACTAGTATCCATCCCTTTTATTTTCATTTGACAAGGAGTTTCAGGGCATCCCTGACATGCCAATTTGGGGCTTAACTAACAATGGTTGCCTTTCACAACATTGTGCTTACATAATAAATACTACCCAACTTAACCTGCAAAAACATTTTTTCCCACTTGTTATTTAGCTAAAGTTGAGGGTACATTTGAAATGGTCAAAGCTATCCAAATATCACAATTCCCATCATTCTTATTTCTTGCACAAAATTCCCAAAGCAAGTGAAGGCCAAAATCCTCTACCACACCCATTGAATCACCCTTGAGTCAATTCTATTGCTTTCCAAATATAGAGTGCTTTATGAATGAATCACTTATCCAAGCTTGCCTTAGCAAGATGGTATCAAAACCTCGTTTGAAGTGGGTAAGAGGCATATTGATCAATCAGGGTCTCGAACTCGCTAGTTTGGTAAACCTCCTTCACCTGATTCACTATTAGGTAAAAATCTCCAATATTTTTAGGAGTCTAATACCTATTTTCCTTGCAATATGCAATCCCAAGATCAGGGCCTCATACTCAGCCACATTATCATTGCATTAAAACTTGAGCCTGATATTTTAATTCCCCTTGAAATGAAGAGGCCAATTCTTGAATAAAGGTAAGAGCATGAGCCAAAAATTGCTTTAATATATCTAAGTACTTGGTCCACTTAACACAATTGAAACACCAACAATGAAATATTGATCTTTCTCTTAATCTATTTCTACTAGTTGCATCTACATTATTTCTTCCCATTCCGTATGAGGTGGGACTTGCGCCCATTCAAGTTTTTATGCTCACTCCCAAAGAAACTACTTTCAAGGAGACTCATGCCCTTTCAAGGAGACTCACGCCCAAGGAGATAGCTTGCGGAGGGCACAGGGAGAGAGTTCACTAGCTACAAGGTTAGAGAGAGCCCGCAGAGGGCACCGAGAGAGAGAGAGACAGAGGGCACTAACCATGAGAGAGAGCTCGCAAATATAATGGTAAGTT
The DNA here is from genome assembly GCA_000966675.3 of Picea glauca. Lineage (NCBI taxonomy): Eukaryota > Viridiplantae > Streptophyta > Pinopsida > Pinales > Pinaceae > Picea > Picea glauca. Next base: position 593,839 of record JZKD02S0090118.1, on the reverse strand, counting down.
GATACTTCTCTGTATTCTTCTCGGAATGTTTAATTCAAAACCCTCCCACACTTCGGTTCTAAACCCTCGACTTGATTATGGAATCAACCAAACCCTTACCATAACTTGAATCAGACCCTTGGCTCGATTGTTTCGAACCTGACTTAGTAAATTTCTTCCACAACTTGGGTCGAAACCTCGACTTTCTCTACATAGAAAATCCTTCCACAACTCGGACTAGAAACCTCGGCCCTGGTTTTCTTTGAACCTGAACTTAATAACTCTTTTCACAGCTCAGCTCAGAACCTTGGGTTTGATCACTTCGAATCTCTTCCAGAACTTGGGCTCGAGACATCGACTTGCTTGCTTCAGATCTCTAAGCTTGGTTTAATGGAAATCCCCCCATAGTTGATGGTAATGGTTATGAGGTTCAAAGGAATGGTTGGGTCACTTCTCATGCTACCAAATGTGTGGAATCCCTGGTAGCTACAAATGGGTTTTCATGGATAACCAAATGTGTGGAAGCCCTGTCAGCTACAAAATGGATGGATAACTAGTGCAAAGTCAAGGAGGGAAGTAGAAAGTAGAGGTAGACAAATTTAAGTATTCTCATGTTTTCTTATGGTTAATGTAATTTTTGTTCAATTTTGTTAGTATTCTTATACAATTAGGTCATGTGTGCATTCCACTCATCCTATAAATGACTAGGTTGTGAGAAAGGGCATTAGCTCTCTCTCATCATCACCTCAATTCCAACTATATTGTTATAAATTCCATGTGTTTCTTCTACTCATGTTATTCTTCTAAATACAACACTTGTTTGGTAACAATTCCTCTCACCAAATCCTTTCTAGAATGGTGTAACAATGTTAGGGTTACATTAAAGCATGAAGAGTAATTATGAAAACAGTCCAACCTACTTGTTCGAACAATAATTGCATTGGGTTTCCATTTTGGGAATGAAATGTAATTACAATAAGATTCAAAACCACATGTGACCCAAAATAATCATGTCAAGCTTCTAGTTGGAATGTGTAGCATAATTACATCGGGCTACAAACCATGCAAAAGGTAAAAAAAACACATAACTATTGCACAAGCTTGCCATAGATTATAAGACAATAACATAGCCAACATATTCCTTGAAAGACTCTTTGCCATGCCCACTCTAAGAATATCCAGAAATCAGTGCAATCCATGAAATAATGTCCTGTTTAGGCATTTTCTCAAAGACTTTGTGAGCATCTTCTATTCTTCAACATTTAGCATAAAGAGTAACTAGAGTATTCCCAATTGAGAGGTCTGATTCAAACTTCCTTTTCAAAATACAAGCATGGATTCCCTTTCCATGTTCTAGAGCTCCAAGGGATGCACATGAACTTAGCACACTAGCAAACGTGAATTGATCAATCTTTATGCAAGCCCTTTTCATCTTACAAAAGAGTTCAAAGGCTTCATCATAATGCTCATTTTTTGCATATCCTGCAATCATGGTTGTCCATAAAACAACATCTTTCTCGAGAATGTTATGAAACACTTGAAATGCATCCTCTATCATCCCACATTGAGCATACATGGTGACTAGGGCACTAGCCAGGCATATATCTGGCTCAATTATAACTTTAATAATTTGGGTATGAAGCTGCATACCTAATTTGAAATCAATAAGGTCACAACATGCCTTAAGAACAATCACAATAATTGACTGGTTTGCAGTCATTCCTGCTCATTGCATTTCACAAAAGTGTCAAAGAGCCTTCTCACCACAATTGTTGTGGGCATATCTTGAAATAAATGTAGACCATAAGCCCATGTCTTGTTTGTTCATTAGGTAGAAGAGTTTTCTCACATCATCTGTACTACCACATCTATTATACATGTTAAGGAGGCAATTTCTCATTAAAACATCCAACCCATATCCAATTGTAATGATATGGGTATGGATCTCCTTACCATATCCTAAAGTTTCCAAATTGGCACATGCCTAGAGAATACTTGCAAAGATGAATTGATCTTATTTCATACCTGATCATTGCATTTCACAGAAGAGGTCCAACGCCTCCTCTCCAAAATTAGCCTGAGCATATCCTATAAGCATTGCACTCAATAAGATCAAGTCATGTTTGGTTTCTCTTTTGAACACTTTGCGTGCATACTCTATGCTACTGCACTTAGCATACATGGTAACAAGGGCACTAGCTGCATATATATTTGACTCAAATCTAGTTTTGATCACATGAACGTGAATCTCTTTGCCCTATTCCAGAACACCAAGGTTTTCACAAGCCCGAAGAACACTGACAAATGTAAATATGTCAAATCTCAGGCTTATATGATGCATTTCAGAAAATAGTTCAAGGGCTTGTAGATCAAGTTCATTATGAACACATGTTGCAATCATTGAATTCCACAATGTTGAGCTTACTGTGGCCATTTGATCAAACACTTTGCATGCATAATCTACAATCCTAGATTTTGCATACATTGTAACAAGAGCACACCCCACAGAAACATCTAACTGAAATCCAGTTTTAGCAATGTGAGCATGCAACTCCCTCCCCTGATTGACAACTCCAAGACTCTCACAAACTCCTAGAATGCTAACAAGCATAAATTCCCCAGGATTGAGCCCTGTTCGATGCATTATGCCAAAACGATCCATTGCCTCTTCATAATATCCATTCTTACTATACCCTGCAATCATTATATTCCATGACACTAAATTCCGTTCAATCATTCTCGCAAACACTTGGCGTGCATTCTCCACACTTCTACATTTTTCATACATGTTGATAAGGTGATTGATCAGAATGATACCTAGCTCGAACACACTATCAATCATGTGTTGTTGGACTCTTCTATCACCTGCTAGAGACCTATTGTCAATGCATTTTAATACAAAAAGAGTATAGCTATTGGTGTTCACTTGCATTTTGAATGGATTCATCAATTGGCTATCCATTGTCAATGCATTAAAGTCCTGATTGTTCCTGTACCCACTCTTGTTACCCTTTTGTTGGGGTATTTGATACACATTAATGGCTATGAATGGCATGGGAGTGGAACCCATCATTTGCATACAAAGAGACTGCATCTTATATGAGAAATAGGGACTGTTCCACTTCAAAAATTAATGATTGGTGAAGAAAACTTACTTGTTTAGCTCATAAGTTTAAGCACATAGAGTTGTAATCGATATACAAAATTTAGCAAATCAACCCATTTGAAGAAATTTATACATAATTGGCGAAATGGGTGGAATTAACCAATGTCCCCTCGAGGAATCTCAATCAGAGCATTGGCAGAATGCCACAAACATAATTTGGATCATCCACATTGAATATGCTTGATATATGGATGGAGATCAACAATATGATTGATATATGGATGGATATCAACAATATGTTTTTTGGCCTCTAATTGACGATGAAAACAAATTGGATATGGAGCAACCCTTATAATCATATTTGTTGTTGTTTTGTAATGAGACAACCAATAGACATGTTGCTGGAAACCAATTTAGGTTTGCACCGTAATTTTCCAAAGGAAATTTCAAACATTTCCAGAAATCCACTACATGAAAATTTATCCACAAATTTGTTGTCTAACTTAGCCCAAAATAGAAATAAGACTGACTAGATCTTGAATGCCTATCTCCAATAAGCACAAATAAAACAAGACATCCCATTCCTTAAATTGGTGGATCGATCCTCTATATGAGGCTATTATTCTGTGGTAACCTTTTTCTTTCCAAATTCTAACACACTAGATCCTCATTAAAATGAAAATAATCAGCCAAAAGAAGAATAGTTTATGTCATGAGATCTCTGTGGCCATTGTTTTAAATTTGGAGATGAAGTCAGGCTTAGACACTTCCTCATCTCACAAACCCAGAAGGTAAATCCAACACAAAAGAATCTACAAATCATCTCCAAACTTGTATATAAATACTAGTTAGCAATGGAATTAGCATGACTCACCAAATTGAACTTACATGTTTTGTATGCTATACGTGGTCCAAACAGGGTGAAAATTGTCTTCAAAATGGTTCTCTTTCAAAAGGCTCCCACTGATCAGAAACACCAAATCTACAGGCTTCCATATGATTCTTTAGTACAAACAAGGTGAATATTGCATCCTCCACCTCTAAGTAGTAGATATCTTTCAATGAAAATGAAGGCAAGCAGGCATCAAGTAATGTAGGAAAAGTAGTAATTTCAAAAATTACTATGTAGTATGCATCGTAAACTGAATAGCATGCAATTTATGTGTATCTCGACACAGGGAAAAAGAATGAATATTGTCAGTTGTTCTTACTCTAAAATGTTACGAATATTCCCCTCAGGTACATAGGCCATTTTTGAAATGATGCAAGTAGTGAGCATCTCACACAACAAATTCCCAACCAATAATCTTGGAGATGAACTTGATGGCGGTATAGCAGTCATTGCACATACAGAGTTTTTATTATTTTATTTTTTATATCTAGATAGGTGTCTCAATGTTGGTGTTGATGAGACCAAAATCAATTTGCAAGTTTCTCACTATGAGGATGGAAGGATGGCTCTTGTGTGATATCATGTAGAAAAAGGTTCTTGTTAGTCCCATTTTTTCATCTCACTTATAAAACTCTCGATGTACAATTTTACTTCATTCACCATAATTTGATTACTTAGTTGTGATTGACTTGTTGTGCTCTCATAATAAGCATGAAAAACTTCTCCATCATACAAAGGTTGCTATGGAACACTAACAATATCTAGCTATGTATTAGGAAGAACATGAACATTAATATGAACATTAAGGATGCTTCAAAACCAGGTCGCAAATCATCTAGTTTGTCTTTCCTAAAAAAAAAAATTCAAAATTTGCAGATAAATTTTGTCTTGTGTGAGACATCCAAATGCCTTCTCTATATTAATCTTCATGGGTGTTGAAAACTATGTTTCCAGTTTCCAACTTTCTCTGACGCTTCCACAAATATATCTACTTCTGTCAACATTAATTTTGCATGCGGATTTTCTTCACCATAAAAAATATAAAATTACCAAACTCGGGCATCATTCACACTCGCACATTTTGCATACATGTCTACAAGAGAATTACCCATTTATCGACCTCAAAACCAAATCTAATAGCATGGTAATGAACATGCTTTCCCTGCTCCATGGCCGCGATATTGGTGCAAGCCTTGAGAAAACTTGGAAATGTGAATTGATTCAACTTACAAACTTCCTTGTGCATTTCAACAAAGATCTTCAACAATAAGATATTGATATCCATCCTCATTGTCAATACACTCTGCTGCATGCTTTCCCATATCTAATGTCTGCCAAGCAATGCTTTCCGACATGCAATGTCCGCCAAGCATTGTATTCCATGCAATGTCCGCCAAGAAATGCTTTCCCAACTCCATCCTCTATGCTCCTGCACTTGGTATACATTGTAACAAGAGCATTAGCAACAGAAACATCTATGTCAAATCCTGTTTTGATCATGTGTGCATGGAACATTTTTCCCTTTTCTAGGGTAGCTAATGTGGAACATGCACTAAGAATACTGGAAAAGGCAAATTGATTTGGCTTAACTTGTGTTACTATTTGAGAGGTCTGATTCAAACTTCCTTTTCAAAATACAAGAATGGATTCCCTTGCCATGTTCCAGAGGTCCAAGGGATGCACATGCACTTAGCACACTAGAAAACATGAATTGAGCAGGCTTTATGCAAGCCCTTGTCATCTTACAAAAGAGTTAAAGGGCTTCATCATACTACTCATTTTTTGCATATCCTAGAATCATGGTTGTCCATAAAACAAAATCTTTCTAGAGCATGTTATGAAACACTTGAAATGAATCCTCTATCATCCCACATTGAGAATACATGGTGACTAGGGCACTAGCCAGACAGATATCTAGCTCAATTATAACTTTAATAATGTGGGTATGAAGCTACATACCTAATTTGACATAAATAAGGTCACAACATGCCTTAAACACAGTCACAATAATTGATTGGTTTGCAGTCATTCCTGCTTGCATCAAGAGTTGTGAAGGAACTCAGGTGTTGTGAAGATACATTGGGAGTTGTGAAGATACGAATCAATAACAACTCTCGTATTTTTTACTTAACAATGTACTTTACTCTCAATGGCTCTCTCCCTTTCGACATGTATAGGCCACCTTTACCTTTCTATTGTTTCTTCTCCTTGGGTTCATATTTCCGATGAGGGTAGTGTTTTCATTGAGTTAAAGTTCGGCCTTTCTTGTTCATTTTTTTTCAGAAATACCATTACGTGGGTTGTCTTTAAATTGTCTAAAAACTCTTAGGGTAAAGTTACATGAGAAAAATTCCCAACATAATAGGATACTAAAAAGAGTAACTCTATGGTAATCATTATGAGATTACTGTTATACTAATAGGATACTAGTATTAAACTAGTGTTAGATCTTGATTGATTGATCGTTTCTGTCAAGCAAATAGGATGTACAAGCAAATAGGTATTTGTCAGATCTATCTTCATTGAGCGAGGGAAGTTCAGGTAGAATAGAAGAAAGTGAGACATCTAGTAGGTCTAACAGGAAAAGATCGACTAGAGGTGAGAAGATCAGAAGAAAATTCCATAAATGCATGGAATTTTTTCTTGTGAAAGGGGGATCATGTTCTTATGATCATGAGATCATAGACGACATCGAGGTGCCCTTGAGGTACAAACATATAGTGAAACAATGGGTACCCAAGGATCTTCCTGAAATAAACACTGATTTTTGTGTAAGCAAAAGGATATACCGGATTGCTCCATCGTCATTACATGGTTTGGGGCTATTTTCCATGGATGCCATAAAGGTCTATTACGATAGATTAACTGAATTGACGGAGTACGTCGGACCCTGTTATATCTACAAAGATTATATATGAATAGTCCAATATACAAAAAGTATGCAAAGATATGGCTTGGCTGCAAATTATATACAACTAAAATACAATGATAAAAATAAAGGAGCAACTGTCTACATTGATGGAAGGCCAAAAACAACGAGGAATATTGCAGGGTTTATAAACAGTACACGACCTGGGACCACAAATAAGAAACCCAATTGCATATTTGAGGGGCGTGAAGAAAACCGTGTATTCGTATGTGCAATAAAATCAATAGCTATAGGGGAAGAGATATTGATTGATTATAATTTGAATTGAATAGATACAAATGTTGCTATTATGGGGGCGGTACGTATACTAATTTACCTAACCTGTAAGCAATGACTTTCATATTTTATGATTTTCATTATGTAATATTTTAGTTATCAACATTTGAATTTCTCATACATTTGAATTTATTTCTCATGATAATGATCACGGTTCTACTTTTATTGTAATGTGTCAAGATGATCATGGTAAATCAATAGTGGCCTCAGAACAGGTAAATAAACAACAATTTTCGAATAGCATTTAATGTGCATTTTATTTCTGTGGTGATCAATTATTTTATTTCTTTACATAACTGAATTATCATTTATTTTGTCGAATATGTAGTCGACGGGATATGATGTTGATGATAATTCACTCGGGGAAAGGGATTTGTATGAATTCTCCAACCCTATGATTTTAATAAAGAAAATGATCAATAAAGGAAACAAGGAACTAGCTCACTTGTTAAATATTCTAGATCAAACTCCTGAGGTTGAAGAAAGGATCAAAGAAGTTATGACAAGGCTTAAGACATATAATGTAATTACCATAATTTCAAGTTGTTTTATTTTTATGTCATAAGATCAATTATGAAAGCTTGATTTTTAACTTTTACATTATCTAAACAAAAAAATGTTTTCTATCTTATATAGAGATTTTTGGATCTTGTTGACACCAAGATGCATGGTATCGGTAGTAGTGGCGTTGCACAAACACCATAGGGTCCTAACGTAGGCCCTCGTATAGCTTCCAAGATGCAACTATTCATATCTTCACCTTCCACACCATTAGGTGGGAGCCACGACACACCCACCGAGGAAGCAACCACACAGGTAGGCTCTGAAGGTGGTGATGGAGATGAGGCCGATGATTTGAAAAACTATATGGTTTATTTTCCTAAAGAAAGACATGTGACCAGCACAGGGACCCTTAAGGGAACCTTTAAGGTCAATGAGGAAGGGCTTCCATTAAAGAAAGTTAAAGTTCCAGGTAATTTTTAAAATTTTATTTTTTCATGTTCTCTATGTAGACAAATATAAATCATCTAAATTATTATTTTTAAATTAATAATCATATAATCATTTAGCATGTAGGGAACAATTGTTTTTATAGGTCCTTGGAGAATAAGGATTTGCTGATTTTTGGGCCCACCATATGGGAGAGGTGGAATTCCCAGAATTCCAACCTCAGAAAAGAATTGATGGATCATCTAGAAATCCTTTTTGGTGTAAATACTTTTAATATGACCTTGGCCACGGCTGCAGTTGGCCAATATTTAAAATATATGCGAGAAACATATAGGAGGAACTTGAAACAAAATGATAGGTCATGAGCATCCTCTGATGATTCCAGATAGGGAGTGGAAGGCCCTCATCGAGGACGCAAAAGAGAAGAAATTGATAGATGAAGGAAAGACACCCTCTGGTCCCAAAAGGTAAATTACAATTTCAATTGAATACCTTCAAATTTTTTTAGATGTAAATAAAACTGTGGTATATATTAACATACTTGAAACTTTTGATGATAGATTGATTGACACGTCAAAGGCCACAAAAGCAAGGCTTGCCAAATGTGGCCAGCACAGGCTAGGCCAGGGCAGCTACTTGAAGTTGTTGTCATGAATTGTAAGTACCTAAATATCTTATTTGTATCGCCTTAAAACTTTTACGTAATTGTTGGGAATAACATAAAAAATACATACTCTTATGCAATGTAGGGTGACGAGTTTGGTACTGAAACCACGGAGGAAGACCTCAATCTTGGTTACAAGTACGTCTATAAAGCGGTAGTTGAACACCGAAAAAGCTTAGGGCAGATACCAAGAACCACTTTGCAAGATAAAATAAATAAAATTCGATCCACATTAATCTTTGTTATTAAAAGAATACAGTCATGTTGGATATTATTAATATTTACAACTTTGTTTTAATCAAGGGAGCAAAACTGTCAACGAACACACTAGTACTATTACAGAGCAGTGCGTTGATAGCATATTGCAACCAGAAGATGGTTCTGATCCCATTCAATCCCAATTTTTCACAAAGGCGTAGTCGTACAATGGTGCTACGACCGAGTTGGCACATGACAGTAATATGACTGTATTTTAATCATATACTTAATAATTTCGTAGTTATAAATTTTGTACTTCTATTTTTTTTACTTATACATTTATGATTTTCCTTATAAAGTTTGTAGTCTCAATGGTAGAGTATCTTGTACTTGAGGCTCATACAGTTGAAGAGGAACATGCGGGGGAAGCCATTCCAACAATGCCAACCGGTGAACTAGGTAAATAATTACATTGCAGGTGTTTTTTTTAATATTCCTGAACTAGTTCAATGATATTCAAAAGCTGGCCATTTAAATTTTGTATTTTTTTCTTTTGTAGGTGATGCCTCATCACAACGGCCTCCATTACACCATGAATACCAACAGAGAAACAACAAAGTCAATGTTGACTTTGTTGCTTCTACTTCAAATCAAGGGAGGCAGTTTGATCAAATAGTAGACGCCCGACTCCAATAAATTATTCTTGAAACCAAGAGGAGCTCATTCAGGTATGTTCTGACACTCTCGTAAAAATGCATCTTAGAGTAAATAATGCACTACAAATATTACTTGTATTGATTTTTTAGATATTTATGGAGGTTGAATGATTTTGGTAGGTACTTTAAGATCTTTCTTCGTCAATTGAGGGAAGCTCAAGACTAACAGAGGGCCATATAGCTGAAGAGAAACATGCGGGGCCAACCATTCTAACTGTATTTTCGACCAGTTCATCAGATCAGGTGTGATTTCTCCTTTCAACATATAAGTTTATATAGCCATCAATTCTAGTTATTTTAATTTAGATCTATTTATTTCTTTTTAAATATAATATAGCTAAAAATGTGTGTAGTGAATAAATGGATCCATGCTACCATATGTACATTCTCCTTGGTAGATCTTGTTGCATCGCAAGTTGTAGACAACTCAGCATGTGGGTAGTTTTTTCACTTGTTCTAGGTTCTTCTATTTTCAGGATCATCTGGGTTGTGCTTTGTCTGTGATTGTTGTGAAATGGTGAAGCACATATTCTGGGATTGCTAGTTTTCCATGATTACTGGTTTTGTTGAATGGTTGATATGGGATTACTATGCAGAAGCTAATCAATGGTTAGAGTGCATTAAAGTTGAACACTTGTTCTTAGTTAACATAAGGTAAACAAGTACTAGTCTTTACTCCATATCACATCTTACCCTATGAATCCCATTAGTCTTTCTCATATTACTAGTCTCTGCATGTATGATCTAGCCATAGTGAAATCTCTCTACAAGCCATAGTGAAATCTCTCTACCTGTATAATGACCATATGAAGTTTCTCTTATGTGATTCAGATCCTAATAGTAATGATAAATATTTTTTCACATCCTGATAAAGATTCAGATCATGTAGGAAGCTTTTTTCACAATTTTATATAAAATGCACAAAAAACCTTGTTTAAATGCTGCAAACATTGCTCCATTGCAATACTATGCCACTATATAATCATCTTTTGCATCAAGGTTATTTATATTCACTAAGTTGCAAGGGTTATTTCCCTAATGGATATCAAATACTTTGGAATCCATCCATGATGGATAAGGGCAACAACTTTTCCAGTTTCTATTAAGCCTGTGATTGTATTGATCCCAACATAATCATGAAGGTATTTCAACTCAACCTTAAGAGCTTCACTATAGCCACATGATTTTTCTGCAGATAAACTCCATTGACATTTTGAGTCTTCATTTTCAATGAATTGTCCTTGATTTATAAATTCTTGGACTACACCTCTCCTAGGAGCTCACTGAACCTTACTTTAATCATTGGCACAAAAGCCTTAGAAGCTATCAAAGTTGTCCAGATAATAAGTTCTATCAAAACTGCCACCTTGGCATACAACAATAAAACTATTGTCTTCAAAAAACCACTTGGAATAAAGGCAAAATAAACTTAAAGTCGTGCAATCAATGCACAAAACAAAGTGATAGCACATATCCAAGATAATCATTTAGGTTGTTGTCAGGATTAGACTCGCATCAAGAGTACGATCATCTTCGTCATTCATGGAGGGTATTCGCCCCATCATTAAGTTGGCTCTGTAGTGCCCCAACCATCATTTTCAGGCTTCTTTTCATTTTCCATGATAACCAAGGAAAAGGTTGGGAAGTTATCAGTCAAAAGACACAAAGGAAAGTTGTGAGTGCGTCTATGTTGCCACTCCCTCTTTTCTTTCACTATTTGGCCAACTTTGTGTCATGGCCTCCAATCACTGTGTTCAGAATCTAGATTTCCTGGTGCAGGCAGAGATCTAATAGTAGGTACAAGTGTGCCACATCCAGCTCCACTTTTTTTTGGCCCTGTATAGTGATATGCAATGGAAGAATGACATATGTTAGAAAAGTAAAAAAGTAAAACATAGCTGCAAAACCTAACATATGTTTTGTAGCTATGACATATGTTAGGTTTTGCAGTTATGTTAGAACAAAACATGGCCTTAGAGAGAGCTTCAGAGACATTGACAACACCAACCAATCACTTACCAATCAATTGAGTAACTCTTTTTCTGTCATCATTTCTCCCTTTCGTCTCTTCTCTTCTTTAGCGCTCTATCACTTTTAGTTCTACCCTACTCACTCTGCTAACTGCCAATCCTACATTCTTCTGTCCTGTGCCTGCAATCCATGTAGCCTCTTTGGATTCATTGTAATCTTAACTACCTTGCCAACTCATCCCCTTACTTCTCCACGATCTCTCGTGCTACTTGAAGTAATCATTCAGGAAGATTTCCCATTGATTCTTTTCTTTATTATGGCATGCATGGGGGATCTTCTCTATTACTGATGGAAATCAAAAAAATTGGATTGGTGTGCATTGAAAAAACTTGCATTGGCACACGCGCCTTAGGTCACCCACTACACAACTACTAGAATGCACACAAAAACTGACTTGTGCGCACAACTTCATTTGTGAATGTGAACGATATTTAAGAAAAACTTTGGGTGCCAACAATCTAGCCCCCACCACTATTATTTGGCTTGTCCTTGAGTTAATTTCCTTATGGAGTGATCGATGTGACAGAAGGAACCACCTTCATAAGCTCCTGAAATAAATACTCAAACTTGACACATTTGACCAGTGGGACTTTCCCGAACGTCGACCCTTGAAATTGTACTCCACAGGGCAACACAAGATGTGGAACCGACTGTTCTTCATTTCCTTAGACTTCGTTTGGGCTTGGGGTTTTCTTGAGGACCCCATGTCGGATATGGTGACTAATGTGTCTCAAATTATGAAAAGCCCGACCTAGTTTGGAACTCAACTACACGAGAGAGCTTGCCTGCTGAATAGACAATAAGATTATGCACGTATTTTCTCTAGACAATGCCAAAATATGAAGGAAAGAACACTTCGAGAAGAAGGAAAAATCAATGAGTCAAAACACTTTGCCCATCCAAAAGATACTAGACTTATAATGGCGCATGTAATTCATTTGGTGTGGAGTTACTATCCAATGCTTTTCGTTAGCTTGGTCGATAGTGCCTTCCATCCTTTCCATCGAAGTTGCCTCACTAGACACAGGTTGATTGCTATAGCCTTAATGTCGTGCTTTCTTCCATCCATCGTAATTAATTATTTCATTCTAAATAAGATAAATCGTCCCCCTGTCAGCTACATTAATGACTCAATCTTTTCGAAATTGGGGGAAAGCGACACGATGTAACTATTTGTCACATTGATCTTTATTACCAAAAATATTTTTCGCTGCCGAATATTTCAGGACAACGTGGGTTGGTTTAAACATGTGCAAGTATTATTCTTCGAAGTTGTCGCACATGACTCCTATGCACCCATGCATTGGTCCACCCTTGGTTAATTGGTTGTAGCAACCCCTAGTGGGTTGTGATGCTTTCTCACACATGCCAAACCTTTTATTTTTCGCCATGGAGAAACTGAACTCGATCTGATTGGATTTAGTGGTAGCTACTAACTATCGATTGGCTCCTTACTCATGCATAGCTCGTATTTTTTCTTAATGTGGTTGAAGGGGACTGAGCAGACAGACCTGATTCCTATTACTGCATACTGATTAGTCATATCCATCCTTCGCACACACATCTCCCCCACTCGTCCGCTAGGGAACCGAGGAACTAGAAGGGCATAATTCTTTCTCAGCAGTGCGTGTTGGGCTTTCAGATATTGGCTCCACATCCCGCACCGCTTGGCTACCCAACATCTCTTTCAAGAACACATGGATCAACAAAGATCCACCCCTGGCCTGAACCTTTCTCTTAGTGAATCCTCCACAATGACCCATTCTCAGAGATGTTCTCGGTGATCAGTTCTAACATAGTTGCAAAACCTATCAAAAAAGTAAAAAAGGATGCAATCACCCTAGTTATCAACCTATTTAAATTTACTTATCCACCCTAGAGTAACTAACTGCAACATATTTATCAGGCATTAGAGTCTAATTCTATGAGCCATTTTGTATTTAATCTCATGTTTGATGTCCTAGTCATAAACCTTTGTGCTTCCATATTTCATTACTCGTAAAATGCCACTTCTATGTAATAAGGGTCGTACCAATTTTATAGTAGCTTAAGCTTGAAGTTAGGGTTTCTACTTATTTTTGGTATAAATAAGTGTTCCCTCATCTCATTTGTATCTGTTATCATTTTTCAATAATACAACCAACAACTCTAAAAGAAATTGTATAATTTTTCCTTTGTATAAATTTGCAGGTGCTATCTACCTCTTAGTGTGCTTATTTTTGTTGTTATTTTCTGTTACTTGAGCTTTACTGCTATCATATAATTTTCTATTAGGTTTAGTTAATCCTGTATTTGTAGTTTTTGTGCCATTTTGGATACATGCACTCTACACTGACATAACATCATTCCATGCTGACTACATACAAGGCATGAGAATATCAGTCCCAATGGTTGGCTCAATTGGTAGATTCTCTTGTACAAAATTTCAAGGTGGTCTTGTGAAAGGGACAAGGTTGGGTTAGGCATATTAGCTCTCGTGGACGTATGGAACGACCCCATCATGAAATGTCCTCATGCATTTCTTGAATAACCTTGGGTGATACCCTTGCTTTCCTCATAGGGGAGATAGGCTAGAAAACTGCTATAGCCTACTGGTATATGACACAGCCTCTTCTAGACCCATTGTCTAAGATGAAAATGCCTCTTACAATAAGAAGTCCAAGGGGTTAGCTCAACCAGTGTCACCAATGTTATTAGGCATTTGGTTAGTTCCATGTCAGCAGTTGCTTGGTTTGAATCCCCTTGGGTTAGGTGCCCTAATAAATGTTGGCAGGTTTATTAGGAATGCCATCCATGAATGTGGTGAAGCATCCCATGGGGTTTCTCCACAAGGTTTTCCTTCGAAAAAATTAAAAATAAAGCATGGGAATATGAAGGAGAAAAGAGGAAATTGAGGAATATGAGATGTTTTGATATCGAGAACACATTTTTTATTCAAAAATTAGATATCTCTGTCCTATTGTTGTTATTATTAAGTCAATAAGATAATAAGAAAAATAATTTTATTAATGTCAAACGAATGACCACAAGAGTAGGTCAATGGGAAGAAAAAGTACATCTAGTATTCTATCAAAAGCAAAAAGTGAAAAACAAATAAGGGCCAAGTAATTAGTCAACATGAGTACAGAATAACTAAATTTAGAAGCAAAAACCCTGACAAGTATAAATTGTAAATGAGTTGAGAAAGAAGAATAAGGCTCCTCAACCGAGTCGTCAGTCACTTCAAGGGGCTAATGCATTGCCTAATAATATTGTTTGGAGACCATTATGGGATAAAGGGCCCTTGTAATGTAATCTTGGGTTGAGCCCTAGATTGAAGAAGTCCATCACTCCTAACATCATGCTCGGGGGAAGAAGCTTTATATGAAAGACTTGTTTCTCAAACAGAGTTGGAGAGTAGTACCTTGTGTAGAATGATCCTATCTTTGGGACATCCTAGAGATGGTTTATCTATTGTTTAGTTTGTGCATGCCCTGGGGTATAGAACGAGAACTCCTCAAAAGTATCGTGGAGGCTAGTCAACCTGTTAGGGGAGGGAGAGTGATGGTCAAGAGGAAACTGGAGGTCTTGTTGCTTTGGTATATCGAGTGGTGTGGGCCTCTATATGTTGTTTGTTGTGTCAAGTAGACTGAACATAGGGAAGAAAGAGTTGATCTTATTGGAGGGTTTTGGCCAAGTAGGTCAACGTAGGGATCATGATCAAGATACAGTGCATACATAACATACTACAACAATATAAATATTCTTGGAAAATTTCTCCTGCAAAACATAATCAATAAAGAATTAATTCACACAACCCAAGTTGGCTCTAGGAACACAATTATTTAGCAATTGAAGTCACCTTAACATGAGTACTAGGAAAATCTGATGTTCTAAATGTTTCTTGTGTTTCATCTGTTAGTTTCCTCTTTGGCACACTCAGGATGAAAGTAGCTTGATCATAGGTTGCAGCAGTGGAAACTATTCTATAACCATTCTCCCAACATCTATGAATGCCTTCACTTGGATAGAGGAAATCAAGTTCCACAACCTACAGAGAAGCAATCACCAACATTATCAATAAGCAAACTATTTGGAGCTTCAAATGCAATATAACCTTTATTTCACATGCAATCTCAACATAGGTAATAGTAATGTAATATAGCTAACCTAATCTAAGAACCCTGCATTCTGAGACATGACTACACCCCATCGACTCCCAGCAGTTGTCATCAATGTGACATAAAATCCCTCCTTCCACTTTTTACTGATCCATTTGAAAGGAAAAGAATCGTTGACTTTATAAGATTGTTGAGTATAGGGTGTTCCTTGTAAAGATTAAGATAATGAATACACATTATCAGCAAGATTTCCTAAACTATAAAAGATAGAAGGAAGGATGTTAATTTAAATGAAAATATCTAGCATGCACACTAATGTTACTTGCAAATGATATTTAAAAATAAAAGAGAGGAAACTATCCCAAAAAAAAATCATCTCATTAATCATGAACAACATGAATAGATATTCCAAATTGTAATGCAGTAACAACTCGGACTAGGATGGCTTCTAAGACAAAATAAGTTCATTAGAAAGAAGGATCCGCAACTGATTATTGAACAACTCTCAGCAAGGACTCCTCTTTGGTCCTATTGTGGTGCTATTGGATAGCCCTTCTTAGTTTCCTCTATGGTTTCACCCATTATTAGGGATTTATAGCTTAAGTGAAACGTTGAGAAGTAACAAGTCACATGGCACCGCATTCACATTCATAACCCTAGAATTCCCAGATTCCTTGGTTGCCCCTGGAGCCTACTTTGGGGCACCCATAGCAGGGATCTTAGTACACAATCATAACCCCTCTCCATCACGAGGGTATGGTAGGTAACTTCATCCAAGGCATAACCCTTCTCCATCACGTTGTGCAAGAGATCTGCAGCCTACTCTGGTCTACATCTCTCACAAAGACTCATAAGCAAATTATTGATGGTTGTAGTATCAACATATTACTTCTTTTTGCCTTTTTTTTATGGATGATGTTGATGTTGGGGAATATTATGAACAATATGAGATATTAGGAATTGCTAGGCAGAGTATTACCAAACATTGGTATTTTCATTTTGTGGAATTCACCAGAGATTGTGTAAATTGTACCTAATCTCACATGTACATGTGACTATATATATAAATCCTTTTTCTTGGAAAAAAATTGAGATTGTATTGAATGCCTATCTGTCAAAAACATTTGCAAAGATTTGTGAGAGTTTGTTAGCGCTTTCAATATGAATTGTTTGTGCACTGGTTTTTTTTTCTTTGCCAGAACTCCTGGTAAAGGCTCCACTTTATAACAACTCTATAGATTCGTTTGTAGAAGAATAGTCCAGAAAGGGTTATTGTAACTTCAAAATCGTACAGTTGCCAGTAAATGATTTTGAGAAGCATATTTGATAGTATTACTTTAGTCTTTTCAATTAAAGGTAAAACTCACCAATATTAGAAGGACACACAACAAATATGGATCTGTTATAAACACAACACCTTTTTCTATCTATCATGAGTTCTTGAACTTAGATAGCTTGAAAATTTACTTGGGAGAGTTCAGACTTCCTCTAAAGGTATACTTGTCTTGTCAGCAAAGACCTCATCTTTGCAAGTTTGAAAGTACAAATGAAGTTATCAACTCATTTCAGTGAAGATTATTGTGAATCATCTATTCTTAAAGTATTCGAGTATTTTGGTAAATGGTGAATGAGTATAAGTCATACTTTATGATGCTTGCTTCATTTGTTTGACAAGATGGTTGATGGTTTTGGTCCTTACCATTATGATGTAGATTTCCCGAGTTTTGAAAGTCCTAGAAATTTTAACCATGATTTCATTCTTGTTGTAGCAAACATGGCACAAACAGGATGCAAATTTCTCTTATTAAGAGAACATCAACCTATGAAGATGCATAATGCTATTATCATTTATATATTCTCTATAAATATATTATTCAAAGTCATGACTTCCCTTGGCCTCTTTCGTAGGAACTTCAATATGATTGATAATATAGAAGGTAAGTGTAGACACTTTGATTGATAACCTAGAAGTTAAAGTGTAGAGCCATGGGATTCCAATTGAATCAACTCAATAGAGTTACTTGAATTTGGGTTCAAGATTTAAATTTTCTTAGATTCACTGAAAAGGTATGTTCCACTTGTAGTGCATCTGTTTTCTGGATTTAGTTAAGCAAGAAATCCACCAAAAGCTATCATGTTTTATGCTTTGAGCACTAAAAGCATTCATTGTTTGTTGAGGAGCCAAACCCAAAAAATTATTGGTCAGAAACATCTATTGCATGTTGAATAATAAAATTAATTTAGGGGAGGCCAAATAGAAAATAAAGACACATGAATGGTTAAGAGGAGTCCAAATAGAAGATAAAAACACTTGGACATGTTATAAAAAAATTAACACATCTGTTCAGTTAAAACTTTCTAAAATTCAATATTTTTGGAAGTTTGGTTTATGTTTGTTATAATTGACTGAATACTCAAAAATGAATTTGAAACAACAAAATTAACATTAGGCCATGGAAGAAAACAAGAAAAATTTAAAATGCAAGTGTTTTTGGTTAGAGTGCAGAGGTGTATGGTATAAGGAAAACAAGAATTTTGGGTTTCACAATTTAGAAGTGCTATATGTGTTGGGATTTGCAAGTTGAAGGCTATTGTATATCTGTTAATGTATCAGGTCAATCCTAGTAGAAAACTTCACTGATCTATTTTTCCTGGATAAGCTTCTTTCAAACATTAACCATGAGGCCTACTATTCATATTATGCAACCTGAAAGTCCAATTTTGATCTGAGTCCTTGTTGGTGGTTCAGATATTTTGTGACCTTATTTTTACATTTATGCCTCACAAATGCAGTTAGCATCATGTACAAAAAGGATTTTTCTTCCCAGTGATTTCCTGTGCATTACAGCCATTCTACATGAATTGTTATTTTGAGAAGTTCTTTCAATGCTAAGATTCTATTCTGAATGCTTTTCCTTGTTGTCTGTGTTGTAATGTCTTTAGATAATTGAAATGGATATCTATAGGTACCATGGGAACTCAATTTCAGATCCAGAAAGTACTTACAGAACCCAAGATGAAATATCAGGTGTCAGACAGGTACTGCAAACTATTTGAAATTTACAGCTTAATGCATCAAAACATCTCTTGCTTCTAGGATTTATAATGACAGACTGAATTTAATATGAGTATATTTTGGTGGTTTGCATTGCAGGAACGTGATCCGATTGAAAGGGTCTGTAAACTTGTGCTAGCTCATAACATAGCCACATCAACTGAATTGAAGGTGCCAAAAGGATTCAATAAATATTATTTTTCCCCAGCATGATTTTTTTGTATTTTGGCTTAAATGCTTCTGATCATATTCACCTAGTCTGCAAGGTTTCCAGTTCAAGATAGGTTGTAATGATTTGTTGTAACTTGAATTTTGTATAGGATATTGAAAAGGAAGAAAAAAAAGAAGTCAATGATGCAATTGCCCTGGCAAAGGTAAATACAATGTTTGGAATATCTGGAAATTATGTTTACATTTGTCATTCTTTGTAAAAAGTTTCTAGGTTAGCTCTTCATTTTAAAGACCATACATTAGCCAAAAGTTTTGACTTAAATAATTTTTCAATAATGTTTTGCATCAAGAACGAATGTTCAGTGCCAGATTCTTCAGATATTTTTTCTCATGTATACGTAAAGGGGTTTGTGACCGAGGTATCCAATATCTTGACCTTTTTGGGTAAATCTCTTGTAGTTTCTTTTTTTTCAATCATAAACTCATCATTCAAGTGTCGCTTTTTGATAATGCGGGCATTTGGTGTAGATACAAAGGAACTGAAAGGTTTATTGCCTTGGTGAATGTGCTTTACATAGTCCAATGTTTTTGAGTTATAGTTGAATAGTAAATAAGAAAGAAAATGTTAAGTGGAATTTATATATTCATTGGTGTAAGGAGTTGTTGGGTCAATTCTTCCCGTTGAAAGATTTTAATTGACCGGTGTATTCCATGGGAAGATACTCTGACAGGTAATATTCTCGTATTGTTGTTACTGCTATGGCTTCATTTTTTGCTGGCTTTTAACAATTTCACAGGAAGACAGTTCAAACTTCATATAAGAAAATGAATTGAAATATATTTCTACATGTTTCTCCAACTTTTCCTTTCACTAGTCTATTCTATATTAACAACATTGCCTACCTATTGTACCAGATGTTCAACTCCCATTATTTGCATGTATACAATGGTTATCATGTGCATTTGACTTTAAGTACTAGGCATTTTATACATTAATCATAAGAATCCCATTTAATGGGTAATAAAAGAGGCTAAAGATATTGGTGCAATGTTGTTTCTCATGCTTAATATGTGCTTTAGATCATGGGGTGTTACCCTCTTCTATTTGACCTCAAAGTGATTTGTGCAGAACTATGTTGATAACTACTTTCAAAAGAAATAAAATTATGACCCGTGTCTGTTTGTTCCCCGAGTCTTGTCCAAGTTTTTCTTAAAGCTAAACATCAAATACATTTGTTTCCTCTTCAATGGCTAGTGTTTGTAAGTGCTATTACTTCACACATGGTGGGAAGTTCAATGGGATCGTGTGAGGGTTCAAGGATGGCATCATGACGTTATGGGTAGCTATTTCCTTCTAGAATTGATTCATTCATAGAAAGTAAAACATTTATTAATCAAATCCATACATAATATTGGAGTGGGAATCAAATTCATTTTGACATTCCTTCCGACTAGTAGGCAATCCAAATGCATTTCCATTCTTTTCTTTGATTTTTCTAGAAAAATGATCAAAACAACCTTCTGCATATTATGGATCAAACCTGATTCACTATCTACTTGTCATTTTTTATTGAAAATGTTGAATATTAAACCTCGTTCACTATCTACCTGTCATTTTTTATTGAAAATACTAAATATGTTCAAATGGACATTTGTTTGAATGGCCAGTCATACTTGTGAAGTTTATTTTTGACCTTTATGTTTGATGAGAGTTATGATTAAGAGTTGGTTGATTGTAGAACTATTCCATCTATGCTGGAGTTTGTGAACTTCTATCGATTATACAAGTTGGGAGGTTGGGTGCATTTCAAAGGAAAATTTTGACAGAACTAATTGCCTTTTTCATAACTACTGAAGTTGAGGAAGGCAGGGCAATATGCCCTAACTTGGAACTCAAAAGATGAACCTTTTTGAAGGAATTGTTAAAAAAAAAAGGTTATTTACCACCCATATTTGTGAATGTTATTTTTCACTGTTATGTTTGATGAGATCTATGGTTGAGAGTAGGCTAGTTGGTAGAACTTTTCCAGATATGCTTGACTTCGTGAAGTTCTCTTGATTATGCAAGTTGGGAGGTTGACAACATTTCTCAAGCAAAGTTTGACAGAACTAATAGCCATTTTCCTCGTTGTTGAAGTTTAGGAAGGCAGAGCAATATACCTTTTAACTTGGAACCAAAAGGATCAACCTTCTTGAAGGAATTGTTAAAGATTGAAGTTAATGTGCATTTTAAAAAATATGACATTCTTTGTATAGTCTAATTTTTTTCTTCTCAAGGACAAGAATTAGATTGAATTATCTATTTTTTTTTTCTTTTCAAGGAGAATTAATAGATTGAATTATATCATGGGTTTTTTATAGTACAAATTTAGATGAAAATTTGTCTTAAAACATAGCCATGCCAATTTTCCTTTATAACATTTGATTGTGCATTGGCAAAGCTCAGGGCTCAAATCAAGCTTTATGCATATTATATACCCACATTCTCACTATGGCTTGGAAGGTCTGCATGGCAAAGTCATAGATGGACTTGTGGAATAAAATTTTGGCTAAAAAACCATGTTCAAGAGGAATCTAATTCATAAAAGCCACTTAGCCAATGCATTTGGTCCCATCCACATGAAATGGTTTCTTACAGAGGCAACAACATGATACAAACTAGATTTGAACTTGGTTGGGGAAACTACAACTTTTCTTAACAACCCATTTACCCCTTTCACTATGCTCTGAAATTTGAGTAGCATGATCTCTATAGTGTTGGCAAAATACCTGCCAAAAAGTACATTACAGAGGCTACCTTGGGGTGGAAAATGAATAAGATTAATGCCCTCCATATATAAAGTTCTAGTTAAAACCTTGGTAGAGAAAAATCTGAAAAAATGTAGATTTCAATACTACCACTAAGAGAAATAGAAATCAAACGTCATTGAAAATTTAAATTATTAAAAACCTACAAGTCTTGAGCAATTTTAGGCCAAAAATACTTCAATGTGATTGCAAAGATTGGAAATCTCTGGGACTTTGTATGAAGACAACAAATAGGTGATAGGGGTGAATTATTTTGAAAGATTCACGAGGTGGCTCACTCCCTGGATTGATCCACCAAAACAACAAAAGAATTGTGTAACAACCTACCTTTTGGAGTGTTAATGTTTTGCAAGATTTTGAGAAAGTCAATATCGTTATTGAATAAAACAAATTGAATTTCCCCCAACATAGATTGAATTTTTTTAATCAAGGACCAATATCAAGCATGAATCTAGTGATGAAGCTTCACATAGGCAGAGAAACATGCAATGCTTGTATAGCAGCTTGAAAGGATTTTATGTTGTAAGAGCACTAATTATGCACAAAAAACACATAGATGATAATGTGGAAGGGTATGGAAGTGATTCAATGGAGACTTTCACAATGACAAGGGTTTAAAACCAACAAACTCCAATTGATGACAAATCCTTTATTAAAAGCCAAATGTCAACATTGTAAATAACAAAGCAATATTGGTGCCAATGGAGTAGAACTCTATTCATTCCAATTGAAATCACTTGACATTCATTTCTTTAATTCAATTGAAGGAACGAGATATGTGTTAAC
Source organism: Picea glauca (assembly GCA_000966675.3). Classification (NCBI taxonomy): domain Eukaryota; kingdom Viridiplantae; phylum Streptophyta; class Pinopsida; order Pinales; family Pinaceae; genus Picea; species Picea glauca. The sequence continues at coordinate 571,177 of JZKD02S0090118.1, read as the reverse complement.
TTACCCCAATCTGCATACAAGACTACAAATTCAAGCTTTGAAATTAAACTTGAACTATTCACGATGTCTCCAATCATTTCTCAATGATTTTAAATCTCCCAAATAATTCCAAAATCAATAGGAACATGTTCTAACAATGATGTAGAATATGAACCCTATGCTTATGAAATGATAATTTGAGCCAAGGGGGAGACAAGTTTATTCTATCAAAGACAAAGAAAAAATGAGGTTGTTAAAACTCTATTTTCCTTAGTCTCTAGAAATGGTTTAGCTGGAGTATACAAAATGAATTTCTTGAGAGGTTGACCATGAGTGATGGTCATACTCCTTATCTACAACTATTGTAAGCATCAACTATTGCCAACAAAGATCTACCAAGGATTAAAGGACAATCACCGAGTCTATATTTTGTCTATAGCCCCATGAAGTCTGGAGGGTGCTCCTATGAGTCTATTGAGAACACAATGTCCTCCAACATCCCTTCTGGCTTAACAGTATATCAGTTAGCCATATGGAGAACAGTAGGGGGTTTCCTTCGTAGCTTTTGGAGCTTTAGTTTTTCCATGGCTTCTTTAGTAATGACATTGATGGTTGCTCCTAGGCTAATCAAAGTGTTTTATATCAGGATATCAAATAATTGCTTATGTGGATGTCTACTACAGAGATGTTTGGATCAAAATATTTGGGAGTAAGAACGTTCCCCAGCATAAGATCAACAAGTCAATCTATGACATGGATGGTCTGTGGATCTTTCCTCTTCCTCTTTGTTTCTTTAGGCATAGATCTCTAACATCCTTACTGTCGATAGGAACATCTTTGATTGCTTGGATCAAAGGAATTCTGACACATCAGTTCTGAAGTTTTCCTAAGAAGTCAAAATATGGCCGAGGGTTTGTCTCACTCTGTTCCAATCTTTTTGGAAAAGGTGGACTGTATTTTGGTTTGTTTTGTTCTTGTTGAGAAGAAAGTTGTTGTGGATGATCTTGACAAGACCCCCTTTACCATTGGAAGTTAGTCCTCCTCCTCGACCAACCTTGCCTAAGACCGATGAATTCATGGATGATTTTAGGGGCTAAATTTCGCTCATGGGCTAATTTTCCATGTTTTTTCCAAAAAAGAGATTCTCTATTTTAAAAATGATTCACCCAAATTCTATATGATAAAATTATTTTACCTTAAAAATCGCCATTTTTTTTTAAAAACTATATAAAATCCTTATAAATTTGAATATTTTTACAAAAATATCGCCAAACATTTATAGTTGGCATATGAAGGATTAGTAAGATTTGCCAAGGTTTCTACATTTAAAAAAAAAAAATCCATCCTTAAAATCATCCCTACCGATGATATATATTTAAATATTGATATGGCTAGTATCTTAGCAAAGGTTAATGTACATGTTCCTCTCAGTATTGATATTGTATTTTTTTTTTGATACCTACAACACCGTTGCTATTGTGACGTCTTGGAGTGTCACTCCCATAGCAACCACATTAGATATGATACCTCTTAACATATCTCTTTCCACCTCCAAGACATCGCTCTTGCCACCTCCAAGAGTGTCACTCCCATAGCAACCACCTCAGAGATGATACCTCTTAACGTTGCTCTTGCCACCTCCAAGACGTCACTTTTTCCACCTCCAAGAGTGTCTCTCCCATAGAAACCATGTCGGAGATGATACCTCTTGCCACCTCCAAGACGTCTCTCTTGCCACGTCCCAAACGTCTCTCTTGCCACATCCAGGATGTCTCTCTTTCCATGTCCAGGACGTCTCTCTTGCCATGTCCAGGACATCGCTCTTGCCACGTCCAGGACGTCTCTCTTGCCATGTCCAAGACGTCTTTCTTGCCATGTCCAAGACATCGCAATACAAACAAAATCTATGTCGTCAAAAAATAGACCTCATGTGAAACGATGTTTGAGGGGGTCCGTTGTTTTTCGTTCTCCCGATAATATAAAGTGGCAATTGCGTCAAACACGTCATTGAAATTTGACTGAAATGTACTAGTGTGAGCAGAGTTTTCCTCTCTGTAGCAAGCTCATTAAAAATGAAAACAACAATCTGGGGATTGAACCCAAAACCCTGAGCATAGTTCTTTTCCTATGTCAATATCGTTAAAAAATGAAACTGTCACCTCTCCCGTCAGGTCAAGTCTTTCGCCGGATCTTGTAGATGTTGATTTGAGTCTTTCGTTAGCTCTCGTATTTGAACCTTCATTTCATCCACATGTATCCTTTTTCTCCATCTAGTACAAAAATTGATGACAACCTCAAAGTCGGTGAATGAATTGAAGCTTGGAGGGAATGTCTCCAGCCTTTGATGATCATTCTGGAGTTAAGCCACTAGCTTTCAAGATGGGGGAATATCGAGATTAGTCTTTGTTCTTTCTCGTGCTCATAAATACATGAGAATGCATCCAGGTAAACTTTTATCTCTTTTTCGGACCTCCATGGATATACGAAAAAGGAACCCCCTGGAGTCGTCTTTGAGCTCTTTTCTGACTCTCTAAACATGAAATGGTTTCTGAGTGATCGTGCTTCCTTTCCCACTCGTTAAAAGGTTTGAAAGGGTGTCTTTCAAGTGATAATTTATCTCTTTGTCGGCCTCGCGAAACTAACATTAAGAAAAGGGACAACATTGGAGTCATCTTTAAGTTGTTTTCAGACTCTATAAATATGAAAAACCACCGAGTTTACCTTCTCTGGACTTGTTAAAAAATTATACATTGAAGGGCCCATATGGGATCGAACCCTTACTTCTTCCAGTTCATTAAACAAAGGAAGAAGGACCTACTGAAGGTGAGTCATATTGAGCATGTGTTACCCTCTTCAAGATCGTTAAATTAAAAGGAGGTACTTGTCTATCTGGATGGGGGAAAAAATTGAAAGAATCAGGCCAAGCAGTTTTTTGAGAACACTACCAGTAACTCTTACGGTCGCCCTTGAACACGACACTTTGTCTTTGCACACATTATAATCCACTGAAACTATGCACTAAGCCAATCCTTTGAGTTTCTTTTACTCCTTTGGGTCACCCAACAAAAGTCACCGTATCCACTGCATTATCATGTTTTGGTCCATGTCAAGTTTCTGTTGTTATGCCTCAATGTTCAAGGGAAGTATCTACCTCAAGAGTCAACCATCGCAAATATCTTTTTTCAGTACCTGTGTCAGTCCATGTTCATTTGATCTACCAATTATAGCTCTGTGTTAGTTTCGTGTCATTGATGGGGGATACATCAAGGCCCTCCTTCTACGAGTCTATTCCTGTCGACTTCAACACATTATCCAAGAACTAGACTTAGAAACTAGTTAGTACCTTGGGACTTGCATGTCTCAATGGCAGACCTCCTCGTGTCCGACAATGGGTTTGCATCATTGACCCCTGATCGGATCATTCCATGGATGTTCGACTTCATCTCATCCATTCACATTCATTGGAATGTACTAGAGTACCTTGGGAATCATTGACATCAATGGTGATCTCCCTCGCACTTGTTAATGGTTTACATCATTGACCAGTAATCAAGTGGTTTCTTCCATGTTCGACATCAGGACATCTATTTGCATGGTTAGATTCGTACTGCATCGGGACAGGTAAGAAGACCCTGGGTTGATTCATCACTCTTATATGTACTTTGCCTAGGTTTCAAAGGAGTTATTTTGAACTATGACACATAAACTGTTACATAGATCCACTTTGTATTGGTCATGGATATGTCTTGTCATCACGTAGATCCACTATGTATTCTTCATGGCTATGATTAGTTTAGGTCATAGGAGTATAGATCCACAGTGTATCTTTAGTGGCTATACCTTTTGTCAATATAATTATGGATCTGAAGTGTATTTTATGGCGGCCATACCTAAAAAGTCTTTATCACTCAAGCATAGGTATGCTTGCCTTGGGTTTGAAGCATGTCATAATATTTGTTTGATGGTTGTGTGCAGCTTTTTCTAGTTTCTCTGCATCCATACCCTTGCTCGAAAAATTCTACAAAGTACTTCAGTCATCATTGTCTTCTAACTTTGTACTTTGGGGGGCAATCTGTTACACCTCAAAATTACTCACTTTGATAGTGTCGCAAGTGTCGTCATTACAAGTGTTTTAAGTGTCACATATTGTTCACAAATGTCACATCTTGACCACAAGTGTTGCAAGTGTCACAAACAGTAAACTGCCATCTTACCTATGTCGTGCTTGTAACCACATCACAAAGACACTTAAGACACCCCAAATACTAACTTTGAAGAAGAGAAGTCACTTGACAAGGAGTACAAACCTTTTTCCATGGAAGAAACACTCAAAAACTGAATTTTGGAGAGGAGCGCTCCCATAACCACTGCTAGGGAGTGCTAGTGCTCCTTGAGCCTCTTTGGGGGAGTGCTTAAGCACCCTGTGCACCCTTTTGGGGGAGCGCTACCCTTTTTTTTAGCAAATTCTAGGTTTGTTGAGGCAAATAAGGGAAGAATCCCTCAATTCCTGAAGGTAGTTGGATTCGAATAGATGGTCAAGGCATGATCTTAGGGGAGATCCTAAACTGAAGGAGAAGAATCCTCAACTCATCCCAAAGATACTTCAATTGGTTGGACCTCTCCAAGGTTATATAATGAGACCTTCTCATGGTGAAAGGTACAAGGAAGATTGAGAATTATACCTAACTTATGATCTTATAAGAAGGTATTGACAATGGAGATTGGGAATTACATCAAACTTATGATCTCATGAGGGAGATGCCATCAAAGAAATTAGTGGATATTATTTGAGAAAAGGGGTTGGACAAGGAGAGTTGGAAGAAGTTGTTGCACCTTCATTCAAAGGATTGTAAGTACTTTTACTTGTTCTCATTAATATAATCAATGCTTGGATTGTTTCTTTCAAACTTGTGTTTGTTCCATATGAGTTTGTCTGCAGTAGATGGATCTATGTTTGAGCTAATCTCACTAGAGTAGGAAGTCTTTTGTACCTTTGTTTGTCCTACAAAATCTATCAAGGAGCTCAGGATCAAAGCTCATCCAGGACGTTGCAAGGACAAACATTGCTAATAAGGTACATATATTTCTCCTTCTCTTTCATTCATTCGCTTGATTAGATCTAAAAGGAGGTCAGTGTCCATGTTAAGCACTTTTTTTCCTTGGTCTTAGGAGTCTAGAGGCCAAGAGAGAATTTTTGTTGAAGGTGAATCCCCCTGTGGACAAGTGGATTCCCTCTTGGCCTCTAGACTCCTAAGACCAAGACAGAAAAGTGCTTAACATGGACACTGACTTCCTTTTAGATCTAATCAAGTGAATGAATGAAAGAGAAGGAGAAAGATATGTACCTTATTAGCAACATTTGTCCTTGCAAACTCTTAGCTGAGCTTTGATCCTGAGCTCCCTCATAGATCCTGTAGAACAAACAAAGGTACAAAAGACTTCCTACTCTACTGATATTAGCTCAAACATAGATCCATCTACTACAAATAGACTCGTATGGAACAAACACAAGTTTGAAAGAAACAGGCCAAGCATTGATTATATTAATGAGAACAAGTAAAAGTAATTACAATCCTTTGAATGAAGGTACAACAGCTTCTTCCAGATCTCCTTGTCCAACCCCTTTGCTCAAATAATCTCCACTAATTTCTTTGATGGCATCTCCCTCATGAGATCATAAGTTTGATGTAATTCCCAATCTCCATTTTCAATACCTTCTTATGAGATCATGAGTTAGGTATAATTCTCAATATTCCTTGTACCTTTCACCATGAGAAGGTCTCCTTATATAACCTTGGAGAGGTCCAACCACTCTAGAGATATTTGGGATTATTTGAGGATTCTTCTCCTTCAGTTGAGGATCTCCCATAAGATCATGCCTTGACCATCTATTCGAATCCAACTACCTTCAAGAATTGAGGGATTCTTCCCTTATTTGCCTCAACAAACCTAGAATTTGCTAAAAAAAGGGTAGCGCTCCCCCAAAAGGGTGCACAAGGTGCTCAAGCACTCCCCCAAAGAGGCTCAGGGAGCACCAGCACTCCCTGATAGTGGATAGGGGAGTGCTCCTCTCCAAAATTCAGTTTTTGAGTGTTTTTTCCATGGAAAATGGTTTGTACTCTCTGTCAAGTGACTTCTCTTCTTCAAAGCTAGTCTTTGGGGTGTCTTAAGTGTCTTTGTGATGTCGTTAGAGGAAGGACATAGGAAATATGGTAGTATACTGTTTGTGCACTTGCAACAATTGTGGTCAAGATGTGACACTTTCGAACAATATGCGACACTTACAAAACTTGTAACGGCGACACTTGAGACACTATCAAAATGAGTAATTTTGAGGTGTAACACCAAGATAACCTCTGTCTGTGTTTTCATTTTCTGTGACAGGGGATCCAATTGCAAGGTTATATATCATGGCTCCACGAAAATCTCCGAAGGCAGTTTCCGAGATTCCAGGGCAAGGTTCATATATCATTTCTGATACCTCGCCTAGAAGTATCAATACTATCAAATCATGGACGTATGTCTATGAAATTATGCAATCCGAGATGATAAATTATCTAGATGATTCTAGAGATAATGAGAAATATGACTTGTCCACCAAATACAAAATTGTCGCTCAATCAGAGATGCATAATATAGAAACAAGGCCATGGATTTTTCCCTATTATGATATGATCAGATGGGCATTGGACCATGTAGACATCCCGACTAGGTCAATATTCAACGAGCATAAGGTGGAAATCGAGACATTTAGACCAGAGGATTTACAGGAAATGTATAAATTTCCTTCCACACCAAAACTTACTCACAATACCATATTCTTGGAGAGTTTCAAAAAAAAGGAATGCGAGCAGTTTGGGAAAATCTTATCCAATTTGATCAAAGACTAGGTTTCACACCCCACGAAATTCAGAGCCGAAACTAATGGAATTTATTCAATATCATCATTGGTGCCACAATTCATGTATATAGCAATGATGGTTTGCAGACTGTATGGGAAGGAGGACACCTCTCACTTATTTATCCCATGGGTACCACTTATTCACACAGTAGTAGAGGGGTTCTCTTTCGACTGGGCCAAATTGTTGTCAGACAGTTTGACCAGTCGAATTACAGAATATCGAGCACAAAAGGTGAGTGGGAAAGAATCCTCATTCTTCATGTCTTCTTACATCATAGACGCTATTTTCTTCATGACACCTTTCCCATTAATGAGCTAGAGATGGACTCCAACTAATGTAGATCCTATTCATGTCTACCACTCGAAGCTCTGGGAAGATAAATCCAAAGAATTTGTCTACGAGATTTTCAACTGGGTAATGATACCAATGCATGTCTCTATCTTCGACCATCCACTTTCCAAGATTTTAGATAACATCACGACCAACCTGAGCATCGTGGAAGATTGGTATATAGAAGCAAAATTTTCATATATTAGGGTTTTTGGCACCTCTGTCCCCCCATATGCTTTGTCGCTATTCTTACCAGACAAGCTAGTATGCCGCGAGATCACTACGCAAACTGTGCTCGGTGGGATAAACAAGGAGCTCAAAGGAGTATCAAAGAAAGTATGGCTTCCCTTCCCCATTCACATTGGTACATATTATTTATTGTATTTTGGCCATGCTAAAGTTGAGGCTATAGCCTTGGAGGAAATGAAATTGGTAGACATCGAGTTTAAGAAACACGACCCTAATAAGGTTGTGAGTAATCACTTGGTGAGTTGTGGGATGAAGAGATATGAACATGAAGACTCACCTCATGATGAAGTCTTCCGAGGCATGAGGTCCTACTCAAAAGTGTTAAGCTGGGTTCAAGCTCTACAGCTCGACGATATGGTCGATTTTTATAAATTCCAAGATAACGGGATAAGTTGCCTCCCCAAAGTTTTACAGAGTAGAGACTCACAACCTCCGGGTACACAACAAGTAGAAGATAAAATTTCAACGGGCGCGAACCCTAGCAAACAAGAGACTCTAGACGAGACAGAGAAAACTAAGATCTCAAATTAGAAAGAAGAGATCCCCAACCAAGAAGAGGAAAACCCAAAGATAGTTACCAAGGAAATCGACAACCCCATCGCGTTCGTCACTCCCTTACAATTCACAAAGGGGAACCCTGATACAGAGTGGATATTCAAGGACGACTTGTCACCCATCTCTGTAGAAGAGTTTCCTCCTAATGAATTTTTCTTCAGTAAGAAAAGGAAGGCCATGGTAAAGAAGAAACATACCAAAGAACAGGCACAGTAGCTAAAAAATACGAAATCCTAGCAGATGGAGAAGCCTTCGAAGAGGAAGAATTTGCCAATGAGATAAAAGGAACATTGGGGGCTTATGCAACAACCAACCAATATTTATACAGAACTTTGAAGGCACAGTTGAAAAAAAGGAACCTATTGATCATCAAATTGGAGGCTCGGTTAGCAACGACAAAGAAAAATGCTAGGGATGAAGCAAACAAAGATTTCGAGCAAGCCAGAGTGACTGATCAACAGGAAATCGAGAGACTTAAATTCAACCTTGAGCAGATGCATTAGTCGACACAAATAATCCAAATGCAGGTAAGTCAACAGGAGGAGCAAATAAAACTACTGCAGTATAAATTAATTTCTATTGAAAACCAGGTCATAGACATAACAGTATTCCAATCCCAAGCCACGGAAATACGAAATAAGGTAGAATTAGCTCAACGGGATCTACTTGCCAAAGTAGAAACCATACAAAATAATTTCATTATGATAGAACAAGCATTAAAAGGATATCTCCTCGAGAGAAAGAGAAGCTGCAACAACCTAGGTTGCTTTCTAGGAAGTTATTATAGCAACAAGGAAAGAAGAGGTGGCCATCAGTTCCAGGTTGTCTATCCCAGAGCAAACCAGTGGTAACATTTTACTAAAGGCATGGGAAAATAATATATCCGAGAGAAGAAAAAGAGCTAAAGAGATGAGATATGCTTGTGAAGATACATTCGGCTTGATAAATAAAAATTTGTTAGATCTCGATAAACAAAGTAGTGCTGGAACACTAGGAAAAATTAACATAGCCAAACATCTGCTGGATATCAAGGAAAATGGGGTTAAAGGACAAATTGAACTATCCCAGGTAAGTCAGGTCAATATCGCCCAAGTGGATAAATGGTTGATAAGACAAATCTTTTGATTGTGTTCTATCATCACGGAAGACCGCCAAGTAGGAAAAAGATTTCCATAGTTGGAAAAGAATTGTTACACTTTCGAGGCGAACAGTCAAGTCGAACCTTCCAAGCTGATAGCCCAGTTAGTAGAAAAGTGTGCTATTTGTATCAAGCAGGGGAAAGGGCATACTTTTGGAGGAAAATAGTGACAGATGTTGATCCCATCCTATTTTTGGAGCCAGAGAACAATAAAATAAAATGCCCTACCCAGGTTGAGGAGGACAAGGGACAAGGAAGTGAACTGCTTCATTTTCCATTTGTAACTGAAATTTTTAGAACGATTATAATTCAAAAAATTTTAAAATTTTGTATAAGTATAATTTTGAAAGGAGGCACAAGGGTATTTTTTACCTTTTGGGCGATTGTACTAGAAACTATTTTCACCAAAATTAATACAAGGAAGATCGAAGACTCCTTTTTCCGTCAAGACTGGGTTATGTGTTTCTTCTGTTATTTCGCATTTCACATCATTTCTCATATATGTCTTTAATGAATGCTTAGCTGCAATTTAGTACAACCACTACTATAGTGGTCATTTATTTTAGTTATCTAATCGTTTACAACTTTTCCTCTGTATCGGCTATCAGCAGGTACAAGACCTATGAATTGTTTAGATTTCTATATCATATTCTTCATTAGAGTTTTCTCTTTCTCTTTTTCTTCTTCTTTCACAAGGTGAGATTCTTCCCTGATTGATGCCTCACATTGTTCAAGAGATCTATGTTTTCTCTCGCTTCACGCATGGTTTTAAAATTTAACTCAGTTATGGAAAACGACCTTTGGTTTTCTTATGCTATTAATTTGATTTTGGGATTCCTTCTTGTATAATCTAAAGGTGAAACTGAAACCAAAAATTTATAAAAAATGATGTTTCTTTATGACTGTCCCTATGGTACGACAACCCAACATAGAACCCGGTCTCCCAGATCAAACCAACCTTGCTTTAAACCTTTTTGATACCATTCTGAAAACTGCTACTACTTGGGCCGAACTTGAATGTTCATGGGAAGCCATTGAATGAGATATAAACATTCAGGAATAGTTAGAAGCTAGAGCGAGACAAATCTGAAACCAGCCTTAGCTTCTTTTCCCAGCTGTTTTCTCCTTTTACATCTTTCACACTTTTTGGATGCCTAGATTCGGTACTTTGTAGCCTTAAGTACAGACTCTGGAACAAAAGTTACTAAAACAATTAGATCAATCTAACAACCATGAAGAGAATGAACAAAAGACTCTACTAGAATACAAAGAAGAAGAGATCAAAATATTGAAGACTAAAGTTTTTAATCTAACAAAAGAAATGACAAAATTGAAGACGTTTGACAAACTCAATACATGCACAGAAGACTAAGAAGAAACAAAATAATTGGTCAATGATCCAAAGCCTCAACTTGATGAAGCTCAAGAAATTCAAGAAACCCTAAAGATCCATTTGACTAAAAAGGAAGAATCGTGCCACATATTGGAATTGGAAGTCATCAACCTCAAAAGGATTCAGCTAGAAAACAAGGAAGAAATCAAAAGATTGAAGAATGAAGTTGTTTATCTAACAAAATAAATAGAATATTTGAAGACATATGACAAAACTAATAAATGCATAGAATTCTTGGATGAGACAGAATAAATAGTCATCATTTTAAAGAGTCAACTTGAAGAAGCTAAGAAAATAGAAGAATCCTTGAAGATCCAGTTGACTAAAAAGGAAGAAACGTGTCACATGTTTGAATTGGAAGTGTTAGAAAAATAGAACAGTGGAGCAATAAAATAAAACAAGTGCAGAAACAAAACACAAAAGATGCAGAATACAATAGAGACATAGATTTACGTGGTTGACCCAGTGTGGGCTACGTCGACCAGAGAAATTTCCAGGTCCTTCCTTTATTATTATCCAGCAAATGAAGGGATACAACCTACAACAAACCCGTTGTAACTTCCTCTTCTTTCTCTCACAGTCTCCTATCTCATAATACAATATTCTCTATCATGCATAGCCACAATACATTTCCCTCATAACAGAGGGTTTCCTTCTAGGAAAAAAAACCTAACATAATTTCTACCATTAGATCTGTGACCTTATAATGAACGGTCCAAATTTACAATGAAATTACAATATACATTTACAAGGCAATTTTTCCTTCGGGGCCTTCGCTCTCAAATCCCCATCTGCACTCCCCCACGTGGAAGAGTGTACATACTTATGGGGTGTAAATACTTCATGGGGTATAAACATGCCTGGAAAAAAAATACCTATGAATCAGGAAGATAATCAGGCTCCACAACCAGCATGAAGTTATCAACCTCAAAAAGACGAATGAAAAGACAAAAAGAACTGTCAAATTCTAGAACAACTTAGCTATCCTATATAGGATATGGAATAGTCAAAGACCAACTGATGACAAAACCGGTCTTGGATACAATAAGAAAGAAGAAGGTGGAAAATGGAGAACCATTCACAAACATGATGAAGGATCATCCTCCTAAAAGGAAAAAGGTACAATGACAAACCAAATACAAACCATGAATTTTGTTAAGGGAAGAAGCTATAAAAGTAAAAAACAAGAAGCATATCAAAAGACAGACTTCTTATGTTGAAGCAAACTCAAGTATGAAAACACCTTCAGTGGTTATTGCTTTTCCTTTCATACCTTTGGTCATAAATTAGTGGAATGCAAGAGTTTTGACAAGAGAAATTCAGGAAGATACAATAACTTAATGGGATGTTGGAGATGCAATTATGTTGGGCACACACCAAAGTTTTGTCATACAATGAGATGCTACAACTGTGGTAAGTTTGGCCACAAATCCCAAAAATGCAGAAAATCAAGAAGTCTACCCATGAAGAATAATCCATACAATCTCAGAAGAAAAACTAATGAATTTTGGAAGATAAGAGGAAAGGACAAATCTCAAAGGACAAATTTACAAAGGAAAGGTCCAACAAGCAGAGTGCCTCATGGAAATATTTGGAGAAATAAATAAAAACAAAGCTACAAATATTCATAGAAGACGAAGCTTCAAGTGAATGAAGACATTACACCTAAAATTGATGAGGTTGGTAATAAAGGAATGATGAGTGAAAATCCTAATAAGGAATGTGAAAAATAGTGTTTTTCATATAAATTGGATCAAGCTCAAGAAAGAAGAATTCCTAAAGAAGAATATGACACAACTATATATCTTGATGATATCCTAAAAATCAAGAGTACATTAACCAATGAAAGAAAAATGCAAATAGAAAATCCCAAAGAAGAAAATGAAGAAGTTTTAGTTAAATAGAATAGTGATGATAATGATGAATCTTCAATAGAATATCAACTAGAAGAATTGAGCATTGAAAATCTTGGAAGTTTTCCAACGTTATTTTTATGAACTACTAAAGTTCCCCTCAACATAAAATATGAGTAAAAGGGACGAAGGATTTAGGAAAATGAATGTACAACATGATTTGGAGTAAGTGCTACAAGATACTACTAAAGTGTGGTATGATCTAAACCCAATGAGGTATTTCCAAAAGAATGGAAAACTTATGAAGAGGAATTACCAAACAACATGATGTTATTAAGCAAAGATCATGGTTTGAGGAGCTTCACGATAATAAAATGAATATCATATTTACTTCTAATTAAGAAAATATGAAGAGGATCTTGGGTTACAAATGAGTAAATAGAGGACTAACATCATGAAGAAATTGGAAGCGGTCTAGAAGGAAGTAAAGGTAATTCTTAAACAACATTTGTATAAATCTTGGCACACTCTTTAAAGAAGGAAATGAAAATATGATTAATAATATGGAGTGCATCATCCTAGTTAGAAGAGTATTATAGCCTAAGTATCATAAATCAAAGGACTATGAGGGAGAGATAAACAATAAAATAAAGTCCAAAAACAAATAGCGGAAAAATAGGGGAAGCATCACCTCAGGGGGAGCATCATCTCAGGGGAAGAGAAAATAAATATCCCCTATGTCATTGTTGTCAAAGGGGGAGAGATAAAGAGTAAAACAAAGTCAACTCAAAGGACTCAAAATACATAATACATTCACAAGGGGAGTAAGATTGTTTTGCTAAGGTTTCCATCAATAACAAAGGGGAAGATTGTTGGAATTTTGGTTGTCAATGATGTCAACATTGATAGATAGATGAGGTATCATTGATTGATTGGTTTGAGAAGAATTATCAATATTGGAAATAATGTTATGAAGGTGACTTGAATGCCAATATTGGACAATGTTATGAAGGCGACTTGAATGTAAATAGAAGGATAATATTGACTAAATATATTGTATGAACTTGATGCACTCATCCTACTGGAAATATGGTCTATGGTGGAATGTGTTATTAACATCCATGCACAAAAGAAGAAATTTTCTAGACAAAAGGGTAAATGGAGAATCCAATATGGATCCATACAATTCACATAGTCAAGAAGTATGGTATAAAAGTATCAACAAGAAAATTTTTGATCAGTCAAGCCTGAAGTCGAGTCGAAAATAATTGTCTCAACCAGTCAAACCTTAAGTCGATTTGAAACAATTAAATGGTCAAGTCGACTAACTAAATGCAAGGGGAAAGGATCAAAGCCGAGTGTTTCAATAAAATGCAGTAGATATCAAGAAGTATGGTATAAACATCTTAGCAAGAAGTTGAAGAATTTGAAATTGAAAAAGTTGAAGGTTGAAGTCAAACAAAATGTAGTAGATATCAAGAATTCTAGTATAAACATCTTAGCAAGAAGTTGAAGAAGTTGAAGTTGAAAAAGTCAAAGGTTGAAGTCAAAGATATCGAAGGTAGAAATCGAAGAGGTCAAATAAGTCGAAGGTTGAAGTCAGATAATTTGAAGAAGTCGAAGTAGAAGAAGTCGAATATTGGTCCGAGTGGAAGTGAAGTAAATTACCCTGAAGGTCGAAGTCAAAGGAAAATTGAGTCGAAAAATACAAGTCGGGATGACACAAGTCGATTTTCTTCAAAATTGAGTATGTCTAAGTAGAAGTGAATTAAATCACCTCGAAGGCTGAATTCAAAGAAAATTGAATTGAGAAATACAAGTGGGCCAAAGAAAGTGGGGACGATTAAAGTTGAATTACTCAAGTCGTTTTTCTTCTAAGTGAAGTTGGTACAAGAAAGAAGTAAACTAAATTTTCCCAAAGGTCAAAGTTGAAGTAAACTTAAATCAATTTAGGTCTAGGATGAAGCAAGTTGGGTCGAACAGAATTGAATTAATCAAGTCGAATTTATTCTAGTTGAGTAAAGCAAAATATGTTTGTTGGTCAAATAAGGAAGGAAATACGAAAAAGGGTGAGACCAAGTTGAAACTTTAGTGACTAGCAATTGAAAGGGATCTGATTTTAATATCCACGATCAAGTAAAATGCTTACAAGTTGAGTTTAACTAGTCATTAACAAAGGAAATATATAGAGATCGATTTATACATTTATGAAAAGGTAAAATGTACTGAAATTGATCTGGCATCCAACGATGAAAGGAAAATCTTGGCAAGTTGATTTCAAAGATCTTCCTGTATCGGATACCTCACACATTTTATGGGGAAAGTTCTCATGCGTTGACTATTTAAGCATGTTATGCACAAAACCCATGTTGT
>JZKD02S0090118.1:530402-556355 GCA_000966675.3 Picea glauca | reverse complement strand
ACTAAATTATATATACTTGAGTGTTCATCTTGTATTATCTAAATTTATGTACATACCTATAGGTGATTCGTCTTCTGCTTCAATTTCGGTTTCAACGTCTTCTACTTCAATTTCGATTTCAATGCCTTCTGCCTCAATTTTGGTTTCAACGTCTTCTTCGACATTATGATACAAATCTATTTATATTTTTTGAAAAACATCAAATTTTAATTACAATCAATTATATTATTTACAATATTTTAAATTTGAATTCTATACTTTGAATTATGTACTTTCTGAATACAGTCTCAATGTGTGTCGTGTGCTCAATCATCATATTTGCATGCATACCTGGTTGAAATTCTTCTTGTTGAAAATATCTATTCACATTATCATCGTTTATTTCTTAAATATTTGCACGTTCTCGTTTCTTTCTCCAATAAATCTCTTTCCTTTGTTCGATTTGGCGAGTATCATCTCGAGTGCGATCAAATTTTCTCTTGCGCAAACTTTTGTTTCCCATGAATTTTATAGTTATCTTTAAAATATATGTTCAACAAAGACTTCACCTTAAAAAAATGATCAACATTTATATTTCAACATATAAATTGTTATTCCAATAAAAACTTGAACAAACATCAATTACCTTATTCAACAAAAACCAAAAATATGATTCGAAACTTTGTTTAGGTTCTCTAGAAAACCATCATGTATCGATATCGATCCTCTGATTAAGCCTATGGAACAAAGGGAAGAAATAAAGAAAGAAAAGAATACAGTTGCAATCAGCAATAGAAATATTTTGAAATCCCTATCCACGAGCTCATATGTGTCTGTCCATTCGATGAATTGTGTTAAATGTGTTCGGCCGAAATCCTATTTATACAATTTGGCAGGAAATGAAACGATACGACGTGTCTTTTCATTTTTTCCGACCGACAGAATTCCCTCAATAACGTTTCTACCGAAAGAAGGTTTTTTCGGCTGAAAACCTTGGAAACCATTCAGTTTTGACGGTTTCCATTAGATTTTAGTCTTTTGGCCAAAATATTATTTTTTCGGCCGAAAGATTATTTCGGTCGAAAACATAAAATTGGGACTGAAAACAAAAACCAGAGAATTGCTCCAAGCTTACCTGAACTTCGGAGGTTACGGACTCTTACAAATATTGAGAATTTGGTTTTGAAAATGACACCAACATTTCCAAAATTGAATGTACTTTCAATTCCTATAATTTGTTTTCATTTTCTTTATTTTTATCTAATTTTATTTAATTTTTAAAAAAAAAAATCACTACACAATATTTTCAACAGACATTATGATTCGGTGAAATAAAATATCGGTATCTCTAAAAATATACAGTGAAAAATTTAGAAAAATATATATTCATAATCCTTAAAATGTTCTTTTCAAAAGGGTATATTTAGATTTTAGTTTTAAGTAAAAATTAAGATAGATACAAGGTGTAGAAAAACATGTGTTTAACATCTGCAACGTTTTCAGCTTGGTCAACTTCAAAAAAATCTAGAAATTATAATATTCATCTGTTAGATTCAAAATTATAGTCATAATAAAATAGAGTCTCTGTAGATTGTTGCAATATGTTTCGTTTCTTAAAAACATAAGTTTAATAATACATACATTGATGTAGAAAACAATTACTCATTATCATTCCTTTCATGTTTAAGGAACATATTGTTAAACGATTGTCAAATTGACATATCAAATTGTGATAAAAAAAAAATGAAAAATAGTCATTGGAAAGATAACAAAATACTTCAGAAGTTTTGTTTTTACTGTAAAGTGAAATTCTAAATAAAACAAATACTTTTGTATGCCGAAAGTTGAAGAACTTGTGAAAATACAGTTTTTTTTCTCATAAAACAAGCAAAAGTGTAACCCATCTTCATGATTTCACCCCTTTCTTTCTTTGCATCAAAAGTTTGGGTCTTCTCTGTAGCTTTCCTGACTCCTGAGTCTTTTGTAGTCTTTCCTTGGGTCATTCTATCTTCTCCTGTAACAATGCCTCCTCTAGTTATAACATTGACTCTAGGGTCTTCTCCACGAGGTTCAACATATATCAATTGCACTTGCGGGTTCTGTTGATGTCCTCATCTTTCCTGAAGTTTCACCAATAGAATAGGACAATATTCTATAATGTGTTCAAAGGAACTGCAATAGCTGCAAGTAGTACAAGGGTTCTTACAATCCCTTGCTAAGTTTCCCAGCTGTGCACAGTTATAGCAGATTATCTGTCCTCGACCTCAACCCATTCCTCCTCCTTGTCCTCTTCCTCTAAATCCACCACAAGGATTGAAGTTTCCTCTCCCAGGGGAGTTATACTACATAGTTTTTCCTTCTTGTTGTAATTCACCTTGAATTTTGTATATGTCTTTGGACCTCTCATGCATGAGATCATAAGCCCTACAATCCCTATCATCATGTCCTATGGACTTACAGAATGTGAAATACGAATTTGTAAGTGTCTGAAGTTACTTTTTCATCTAATAGCTCTCACCAGGGCGATGTCTATTTCTTCATACCTCGCACCAGGGTAAGGTGACTTGCTTCAAAGGGGTTGGATATCCAAAGGCCAAGTATTCATTGAATAGGGGACAATGTTCCTTGTCATGGCCTTATGATATGCATCTGACACACCATATGTCTTCTCTTTTATCTTTTCCCTTGTCTTTCTTCATATCCTCAACCTGCAGAGAAAAACTAGTGAGCTGACTCAAGATATGACTCATACCTGAGCTGGATTCTCCCATAGGGGATGATTCTAACTTCATGGCGATCTCCAATGCTTCAGACTATGAAGCAATCTTCTTTTGCATCAGAGGAACTCTGATGTGTGGTAAGAGGGTAGCAATGAACCATTCTTTGTTATGTTAATATACGATCTGAAAGGTCAATCGGCCTGTTAAGGTCTTGAATCTCTAATCGAATTTCCAAATAGGTTTAGCTACCTTCTACTTGATCTCTTTCAGCTCTGTAATACATTGTGACTCTGACTTGGGTTTCTTGAACTATGCAATCAACGTGTTCTTGATCTGATTCAGCAGCTTAGGTTGTGCAAGTCCTTGGACAAGCTTCATGTACCATCTTAGTGCATAATCCCTTAGGGTAGTACTAAACTGGGTTCTTTTAATATCTTCATTGGGGACATTTTTAATATTCCATACAACTTCACATAGGAACCAGTGTTGATCAAAGCCTTCAGACCCATCTCCCCTAAAAATAGGGAGCCTCATCTCATCTTCCATAGATATTCCTAGGGTTATTGACTGAGTATGTGGTGGACTATTAGTGACAGTTCTCTGAACGCTCTAGTGGCTTAGATTATTCTGATTTCATAATGTTACTGAATTAATAGGAGGGATAATAGTACTTACTTATGTAGTCTGTGGAGTTCTTGAAGTTTATGGCTCGTCCCGACAAGGTTCTTCAGCTTTCTCTTCCTCTTCCCTAGTGGGCTTTGAATACTCTTCATCCATCAGATCTACCTCTTATCCACTGTAGAAACCCTCATCCCCATAGTTCTTCTTGAACAGGTTCAAAATATGAACTTCTCTTAATGCTCTCCCATTGTGCGTATGTCCAGCCTCTGTGTCATTGTCGCTATCTGAATTCCTAAACATTAGCTTTTTCAAATCCGACCAATCTACTTTATCTTCAAGATGTTCTTCTCATGCAATAGCATCTTGATCCTCAGCTTTAGAAAATGTAAAAATTTTCCTCTGGGTCCCTTGAAGAAATATCTCTTGGCTTGGCTATATGAATCTACTCTGTCAATAAAAAAACTCGGTGATGTACCCTCCAATGGTGCTATCAAACCAGTATCTACTGCTCGTGATACGACGTTATCAAATCTCTTGACCTTCTTGATCATCGTCGACGTCCAAACCACAAGAGGTCTAGATATGATCTAAAACTGGGTATCTGCTAACTTAGCTAACCACTCATATAGATCCTGAAGGATTCCTCCAAAGAAAATTTTGTGTATATCGGTAAAGATATATTTCTCCAATGAATCCTCTGTACTAAGATTAGGGTTCTTGTTTTGGGCTTCATCGAAGTCCTTTTCTTGATCCTCTATCCACTTTTGAGTCTTTGTCTTTGATGGAAACCACCTTGACATTCCCTCAATAATATTCATGAACCAACAACAAAACCATTTGTTGGCATAGGGGAAAACCTAGGGTTCATCTCCAAGAGTGCACCAACAAGCCCTAGCTACTAGCCCTTTCGGAAGCACCTACAAGGCAAATGTAGCCTCACCCAAAGGTACTTGGAGAATGTGTCCTAATTTTCATTCCCTCAAAAAACTCAAAATCAAAGTAAAATTCCCCATTCTTGTCATTGATGAGCTATTGAATGAATTGAGTGGTGCTCAGTACTTCACCAAACTTGATCTCCATTCTAGATACCACCAAATTTGTATGAAAGAGGAAGACATTCCCAAGATTGAATTTAGAATTCAGGAAGGTCACTATGATTTCTTGGTAATACCCTTTGTCCTATGTAATTCTCCCTCCACTTTCCAAAGTCTCATGATTCATGTATTATGTCCTTTTCTCTATCATTTTTTCTTAGTTTTATTTTATGATATTATCATCTATAGTAAAACCTAAAAATTCCATCTCGCCCATGTGGATCTAGTACTTCATATACTCTCTCAGCACCAACTTTTACTCAAACAATCTAAATGTGTCTTTGGAGCCTCAAAAGTAGAGTACCTGGTTCATATTTTTGGAAAGGATGGTGTACAGGTGGATCCTACGAAAATTGAATCTATGCAGGATTGGACTTGCCCTAAAAATATTAAGAGCTTGCATGGTTTTCTAGGTTTCATGGGATATTATTGGAAGTTTGTTTATAATTATGGAAAGATTGTAGCCCCTCTCACTTCTCTCCTTATTAATAATGCTTTCACTTGGACTCGAGCTATTGATCAATCCTTCCACGTCTTGAAAGAAGCTATGTGAACAACCCATGTACTGACACTTCCCGACTTCACATACTTTTGTATTGGAATGCGATGCTTTCGGGAAAGGAAATTGTGGTCGTCCTCATACAATATGGCAAGTCGTTGGCCTTCATTAGTAAAAAAATTTCAAAGAGACATTTGGTCCAATCCATTTATAAAAATAAAATGTTATATATTGTGCATGCAATGGATCTCTGGCGTCTTGACTCCTTATCTATTGGGGAAACACATCCAAATCAAAACCTATCATTAGAGCCTCAAGCATTTTATGGAACAATGAACCTCATCCACGACGAAAGAAAAATGGGTGAACAAGATATTTTTATATGATTATGAGATCATTTACAAGAAGGGAAAGGAAAATGTGGTTGTTGACACTCTTTCCAAGAAATACGAAGAAGAAGGGTCCCTCTTTTACCTCTCCTTCATTGTACCATACTGGCTCCATGATGTTCATCAGGAATGACTGCAAGACCCAAAAATTTCTCTCCTAATCCCACAATTGCAACACCATTCTCCAGCTTCTCCAGGGCACTCTTGGCACAATGAATAGATTTTCTATGAAGGTTGTTTGTATTTAAGCCAACAATCACAACTTAAATCCATAGTGCTTTCTGAGAATCATGCTTCACCCAGAGTTGGACACTCAGGGTTTACCAAAACCTATGAATGAGTCAAAAATTGTTTTTTTTGGGATGGTATGAAGCAGGATGCCTATACCTTTGTGGTCGAATGTGATGTCTATCAAGGAAATAAGGGAGAAAAAATCAAATCTCCGGGCACACTCCAACCATTTCCAAGTCCCCCTACTATTTGGAGAGACATTTCTATGGATTTCATTGTTTTCTTACCTAAATCGGGCATTAATTCAATCATCATGGTGGTATTTGATCATCTGTCCAAATATGCTCATTTTTGTGCTCTTCAACACTCATTCATTGAATCCACAGTGGCTCAAATCTTCATGGATAATATTTTCAAACTTCATGGAATGCCTCATTCTATTGTCCTTGACCGAGATCCAACCTTCACCAACAATTTTTGGAAATAATTTTTGAGGCTCTAGGGAGCCCAATTGCATCTTAGTACTACCTATCATCCCCATACTGACGACCAAAATGATGTTCTCAACAAGTTTTTGGAAGCACAAATTTGGTGTTTTGCATCAAACTGACAAAACCAATGGGCCCAATGTTTACCCCTAGTTTAATGGTGGTACAACACATATTACCATACAACTACTCACATGACTCCTTTTGAAGCAGTCTATGGCCAAAATCCCCTGTCATTTCTCTACTACATGCCAGGTGTCTCAAAGGTCCAGGAGGTTGAAAAAAAACTGACACTCTGTGAGGCCACTCTCTGTACCCTCAAAGAAAATTTGGTCCTGGCTTAGAATCACATGAATAAACAAGCAGATCAACATCGTTTTGAGTGTCAATTTTTTGAAGGGGACCATGTGTTTATTTTCTTGCAACCTTATAAGTAGACTTCACTCAAATTTGAAAATTGTTAGAAACTTGCTCCCAAATTTTAGGTCCTTATAAAATTCTCAAGTGCATGGGGCAAGTGGCCTACCAGTTATCTCTTCCCAATCATTCTAAGCTCCACCCCTTTTTTTATGCCTTGTGATTAAAGAAAGTGATTGGAAATAAGTGTCAAACTCATATCAGTCTCCCCGAGTTGGATGAAGAGGGTTCCATTTGGTTTTATCCATAAGCAACATTGGACCAGTGAGAGCATCGTCTCTAGCATCACACCATCAAGGAAGTGTTAATTCAATGGAAATATACAACTCCATAATATGCCACCTGGGAGTTGACCACAATTCTGCAACAATTTCCTCATCTCAAGCCTTGAGGACAAGGTTTTTCTTCAAGCGGAGGGCACATTAGGGACCTAACGTCCCTAACCTCTCATGTAGGTAGAATACTATAGTTTCAATGTAATAAAGGATGACATTAGTTAATAAGGCCTATTTAATAAATGTGAACAAGTCAAGGTAAGAAGACCTAATAGAAGCTTCCACTTCTAGAAAGATCTCCCTCTAGAATATTCTTTAGATGATATAATTAGTGTAAATAAGAGTAGGAGGCATGAGAAACTTTGTCTTGAGAATTATTGTAATAGATATCTATTCTGCTAGAGGTTTCCCCCTCGAAGAGGCAAGTGAACATTACTTTCTCTAAATAAAGGTATCATTTTCGGTGTTGCTCTTCTTAATATTTTGTTGTTCCATTGATATATGTTGAATATTCTTATTTCTACATATTATATTACATATAGTACCTTACAATATGAGTAGTAGTAGGTTTTTTTTAGCATTGGGTATGGGTGTGATGGTGTTAACCATTATTAGTGGAGGAATCTCAAGCATTAGGCTCTAAAAATAGCTTATGGGGCTCAATATCTATGAATGACACCTTGAACTACCACAAATGACCTCTTGAGGGTATCTTTTTCCATTGAGTGAGGATATGGGTACCATTAGGATATTTTGAGTACTAGGTGTGGGTCTTGGAGCCCTTGACATCGTCAGGGGAGGAAACTAAAGCCTTAGGCCTCAAGCTAATCTTCTAGTCATCCAAGGCCAAGAACGATGTGTTGAACCACCACAAGGGACCTTTTCTAAGTTATTTTTTCCCTCCTAATGGGGATATTGATGCTAATAAGTTTTTTTTAGATCTAAGTATGGGTCTTCATTCCCTAGACATGATTGGGGAAAGAAACATAGGCCCTATGTCCTAAAGGAAATTTCTAGGAATTTAGGGATAAGAACAATGCCTTGAACCACCACGCATGAACTATTGAGGGAATCCTTTACTTTTGAGTGGGGATATGGATGCCATTAGTATTTTTTGAGAATTAGGTATGGGCTTGAGGGCCTTGGAAATCATTAGGGTAGGAAACCATGGCCTCAATCCTTAAAGGAATATTTTAGGCATCAAATTCCAAGAAGGGTGCCTTGAAAAATGACACATGGTCCCTCAAGGGTATCCATAGCCTAAGACAAGGGATATTGATGCTATTTGGTGGTCTTTGGGGACTTAGAAATGATAGAGGGAGGAATCACATGATTTAGGCCTTAATGGAAGCTTTGAGGTATATAATACCATGAATGATGCATCAAAACACCACACATGACCTCTTGAGGGTAACCTTGACCTCTGAGCATTTTCTATGGATCTCAGGGCCTCAACATTGTTGAAGGATGATGCCCAATCCTTAGCACCTAAATAAAATATCTAAGAATTTAGGGATAAACACAATACCTTAGACCACCACACATGACTTCTCAAGGATATCCTTAGCATATGAGTGGGGATATCAGGGATAACACTAGGTATAGATATTAAGGTCCTAAACATGGTCGGGGAAGGAAGCTTAGGCATTAGGCCCTAAATGAAGCTTCTAGGAATCTAAGAATGAGAAAAGCACCTTGACGAATCACACATAAAGCCAGGTTATACAGATTTGAAACTATATGTTATAAAAATATGTGTATGTAAATAAATAAAAAATGTTTATTATATTTTTTCACATTCAAATAGTATGTTAAAATGTGATGAAGTATAATAAACAAAGGTTTCATCTTAAGTCAAAATCTTATGAAAAGAACATTGACATTGATGCAAAAAAATTTCTTAGTTTTTTATCACATTCTAATGCAAATATAAATAGTTTATGTTTCATTATCCCACACTCCCTTCTTAATTGTGTTAAGATATAGGAAGAAAATAAGAAAAAACTAATACTTTATATGTTATGTTAAACTTGACTCAATAAAATAGCCAAAGTTGTTAGGTCAACATCGGTGGTTTTAGGCACTTGGTTTTGGTAGCCCATGGTTTCACAACCTATGGATTGCATGTAATAAATCCTTTAAAAGGTTGGTGATACTCCATTGTAATGTGTCAATTTGAGTGATGAAGGCTCACTTGGTAGGTTCTAGGATATTGGTCGTCTTGGCTAGGTTTTGACCAAGGGACAAATAGATCTATTAGCTAGTTTTTCCTGATTTGTATTTTCTAAGTTACATCTGGTGAATATGTTATGTGTGGTATTTTTTGCTAGTTGACTATTTTCACTCTCTAGCATTTTTATTTCTCTTCATTTGGTATCAGAGCAAGGTTTTTGATGATAGATCTCTCTTGCGAGAGAATCCCTAAGTTTCCTATATTTGCATGGTAAAGTGCAGATCAAGCGTGGTTGGAATCTTGGCAAGGTAGATCGAGCTAAGACGTACCTAGATCAAGTCAATCTGGTTGGAACGTGCCCATTTCTGGTAAACCGAGCTATGAAGACCGTGATAGAAAATTAAAAGGTGATTTTCTTGCAGATAAATAAGACTGGAGATGTGATAATATAATCGCAGGTGTATTTTTGAGATGGAGGATATACCTCTACTTGTGGCGAAGTGTTGTAGGTCCCACTGTAGATTTTTCTACTGCAATTGTAGTTCGATGAGCCATAAAATGTATTGAAAACCCTTGTTGAATCGAGGGGTTCTACTCGGAGGCAACGTTTTATGAGTAAGACAAAATGTGAGCCCTCATCCAAGTTTTGGTCGTTGTGTGGTGGTCGGAAAGTAACGTCAAGGGTTTGGTGGAGAGTGTAGCTGGGCTCTGCAAAATCACTGAAGCCATAATTGCAAGCAGTGGGAGTTTTCCAAAGGGATAAGCTTTGATATCCTGGCCCTTAATAATCGAATACCATCTCATAGAAAAAAGGAACCAAAGTAAGAAATGCATGAGGTCCATGGGAAAAGTGAGCATAGGTGGTGATTGGAACTAGTGGCCATGGTTGTGCGACTTGATGGCGGAGACATGGGAGATGGATATGAGATTGTAGTTTTTAGCAACAAAAACATTACAAGAAGCGGTGGAGGTCGATTAGCATGAAATGGTGATGACAACATTGAAGAGGAACTTGAAGAAGCCCATGTCGTTGGTAAAATGGCATAAGATTTATGGGTCGTAGGGGGTTAGGGATTTGTATATGAGTCACAAGCCCTATATTTTAGTTGAGACACATATGAATGACAAAGGGAAAGAGATGCATGTCAGAAGTGGCATGGTGTTGACGCCATTGGTTATTTCCATAGGTGTTTCCTGTGTTTTGGAAATGAAAGCAAATGAGGATGACAATTGGGTTTCCTAGAAGATGCTCGAATTGAGTGATAACAGATATGGATCGTTCGATGTTATGAATGTGGATTTCGTGGAGTAGAATGAAATATTGTGAGGGATGATATGGGAAATTGTTGGGAAATCGCGTGGTCACAGATGAATTCAAAGGTGATTTGGTCAAGGCAACAGAGGACGTAGGGTAGAAAAGGAAGTTGCATAAATATCGGAGGAAGCCAATGAGAGCATGAATGTGTAAGAGGCTCGAAGGAAAAGGATATTAGTCTTTTCGTTATGTCATTTTCGAGAGGAGAAAGAAGAAAAAGGAAATATTTCCAAGGAATTGGCAAAGGAATTTTGAGGAAATGCCTTGAACTCCGAATTGGCTTGTGGTTCAAAGACAATTGCAAAACGCAGCCGGACATGTATGCCAAGATCAACAATTTGAAGGATTCATGCAAAGTCTTTGACATCATGTGTCAATGAGATGTGATGTGGATGAGCACTTGGAGATGGAGTGAAGGCTGGACAATGGAAAGAATGAGTACGAGTGTAGCCATAGTGGAGAATTCTTCAAGAAAATGAAAGAAGGAGGTGGAGGTCAAATAAATGCAAGGCAAGAGGATAAGTGTTGAGATAAAAAATAATAATAATAAAATTATTATTATAATGGAGTTGAAAATTTAATGTAAATGAGCATACTATTGTAATATTTGGTTAGGCATGCATAACCATGGTAAATTGCTAGTGAAGTTTAGACATAGAGCTAGGTGATAAGGGGTACATGTCAAATTCCTGGATACCCTGGTTATAAAATTTGAGGGGGATAGGGCCTATAGGTGAGAAATGTAGACTCACTTGGTGGTTTAGGGTAAAATAGTCAAAGTTGTTCGATCGACATGGGTGGATTGGGGCACATGGTTTTGGTATCCCATAGTTTCATAACCCATGGATTGCATGTAATAAAGCCACCCATGGATTGAATGTAATAAAGCCTTTAAAATTTTGGTGATACTACATTGTAATGTGTCGATTTGAGCAGTAAGAGCTCACTTGTTAGGGGCCAATATATTAGGTAGCTTAGCTCGGTTTTGGCCAAGGGACTAATAGATCTATTAGTTGGTTTTTCTCGGTTTGGGTTTTCTAGGTTACATCTAGTGCATATGTTATGCATGGTATTTGTTTCTGGTTGAATATTTTCACACTCTCGCATGTTTATTTCTCTTCACTATATAGCTATATGTATTATTGTAAAATGCTTATATTCATGTTGTATTGATTATAATTACTAGTTCTAATTATTTTTTTGTTTTTATCAACCAAAGTTATGGATGATAAAAATGTTTCAAATTTTATTTAGGCTTCACATCCAATTACCAAACATGAAGAATTACTTCTATATGTCATATATGTAACATATGAATAAGAGATTTTTTTTTATCATTTTATTAAATTTGACAAAATATTTTTTCTAAGATCACTTTCTAAATTTTGAGTTCAATAGTTCTTAAAAATTTGAATATTTTTTTTTAATTTATTTATGTATATTTGGTAGAATTAAATTTTCATTCAATAATGTTTGAATGATATACTTGAATTTCTTTATAGAGAAAAAATTTTAAATAAATTTAATGTCATGTTATCTAAGATTTTGTAAATTTAAAATAAATGTTTTGTAACTAAACATAAATTATTCAACATGTGACCCATTAAATAATAAAGTATAAAAAGAAACAAATATTATAATGAATGAATGATCTAGGTGGATATTAGTGGCCACTCACCTCTTCCAACTAGCTCACACACATTTTTCATCTTGGAAATTTTTTTTAGTTTTTCAGGTCCTAAACTTCTGGGGCCATTTTGAGGCCCTAAAAAGACATTTTTTGGGCTCGCCGCAATCACAAGACAGATTTAGAGTGTGACGAAGTAATGTGTATTCCTCAGATAGACCTTTCCAATGGGATATCATGCTCCTAAAACATAGATCGTATGCAAAAGTTACGACCCCAGGAATTTGATGTATCAACTTACCCCATCGGGACCCATGTGACTTTTTCCGCTTCATTTCCTAGGGTTAGGTTTTTGGATGTCTAGGGTTTTCTGATTACATCTTGATGATTAAAAATCCTAGAGGATTCATTTTATTTTTCTCATGCGAATGTGTGTAGCCACCACATGTTTCATTTTTTATTTTACAGTTTCAACAAATTTCTTTATTGAATAGAAGTTAAGTTTCACTGTATATTTCTTATTGTTCTCGATATATAGTTGTTAATGTTATAGATATGTGTTTCATTTTGTTCCACTCATAAATCTGTATCAATGGTATCAGAGCAGTCTACTCTTCATTTGTTTCTTTGTGCATGTCCCCAACAAGGTCAGGGTATAAGCAGTTGGGTCTTGAACCAGTTGAGCATTTGCAAGATTGGCCTCGTTGAACTCGATGGTAACCCATAGGGGAAGAAAATAGAGATGATGGGGCATGAAATCCCTTTAAACTGTTTCTCAAGGAATCCCTTGTGCAACAGAGGAATGAGATGATTGATAATGTTTTGCAAATCCTTTGACAACTGCCAAGAGGTGACCCATGTTCCTCGAGCGGAGGCATCGAAACCTTCAAGGTACAAATCAATTTTGATATTCCTATATTTGACGGTCAAATACATGCAGATGCTGTAGAAAAAAGGTTAAACCTTCTAGAACGATATTTTTTTGTCCATAACTTTTCTAATAGAGAAAATATTACATTTGCGCTCCTTAAAGCCATCCCCTATGTCAAATATTTGTGGGAGAATTTATGTGAGAAAAAGGAAACAGATGAATCTACATTATTTGTAGTCACACCCACTTGGGGTTCTTTTAGGGATGTTATTAAGGAAAAGTACTACCGTGTTGGAAGTTATGATGACTTATATACAACATGGACCACACTACAATAGGAAATGGACCAAACAGTTCCAGAGTTCACAAATGTCTTCCATACCTTGCGCACCAAGATGGGTATCAAATACTCTGAGTGACATCTGGTGCTCAAGTACCATGATGGAATGCGTAGATACATCCAAGAAAAAATGGAGTTTCTGGATATCTCAACCTTGGGCATGACCTATCGAAATGTTGTCTAAATAGAGAAAAAGCTTAAACAAAAGATGAAGAATTTTGGGTCTACAAACCCCTCACAGTAGAAGCAAAGAAAATGCGGCCTCAACCCATATAAAAAAGGATAGAGCAAGGATGGATAGCCTTAAGAAAACTAGTCTAAGACACAAACAAATAATGCCAATGGAAAGACACTGGAAAGTGGTGCTAGTTCCATAAGATCCCATGGAATAACATCGTTGAATGCCACTCAAAGAAGTCATTGGTGGTTGAGGTGAAAGCCTCTGAATCATATGTGGCCTCTGAATCTGAGTCAGAACTAGAGAAAAGGAGATGTATTATTGACACAGAACCCAATGCCCTTGTTGCTACAACCAAGGTCCAAAATGGTGAACCTGATGAACCAAAGGAAGTTGAGCACCTCTTTCATTCATAGATGTGGGTGAAGGGTACTCTACTGCACTTCATTTTTTATAGCAGTAGTGAGAAGAATATCATCTCAGCGGAGGTCGTCAATTGGTTAGATTTTTCGACAACACCACACCCACAACCATACACCATCGGTTGGATCTATCAAGGGAGTGATCTCCAAGTCATCCAACAATGTCGTCGACCCTATGGCATCAAGCCCTTAAAAGATGAGGTATTGTGTGATGTCGCCCCCCTTGAATTTTGTGATTTTCTTTTGGGCCAACCTTATTTATGGAAATTTCATATTGTATATGAGTCTAGGAATCATAGTGTTATTGTTACTTTGGACAATAAATTGTACAAGATACCCGAGGTAGTCCCACCTATCGCCATTTCCTTGATCTTTGCCAAGAAATGCAGGAAGATGATCTCTCAAATTGAGAATTTTGTCTTCTTTGTGATTCACGCTCAAAGTGAGTATAAGGTTGCAGCCAAATCCATGGCCTCCACGATAGGTCTCTCCATGCAATAGAAGAAAGTGAATAAGGTTGTGGAAGAATACAAAGACATATTCTCCTCAACCACTAGGGTACCTCTGCACTTTCAGGTCAAGCACTCAATCGATATAAACCCTAGCACACCGCTACCTAATGGGGAAGTATATCGACGCTCTCTGTCAGAAAATGAGGAAATAAAACACTATATCCAAGAGCTGCTTGAGAAGGGGCACATCCAACCAAGATCATCACCTTATGGAAGCCCAATCATGCTTGTGTAGAATAAAGACAAGACCTTGCGACTCTGCATTGATTACCGAGCCGTAAATAAAATCACAGTTAGGAACCAATACCCAATTCCCCGAATTCACGATCTCCTTGACCAGCTCAAGGGGGGAAAATACTTCAGTAAGATCGATATGAAGTTTGGCTACCACTAGGTCCCAATAGAGAAAACGGATGTATGGAATACTACCTTCAAGTCCAAAGAAGGTCTTTTTGAATGACTGGTCATGCCCTTTGGATTGACAAATTCCCCAACAACTTTCATGAGGATTATGGATGATATATTGCGACCTTTCATCAATTATTTTGTGGTGGTGTATTTGGATGACATCTTCATCTTCAACAAGAGTTGGGAGAAACACTTGCAGCATATTCAATAGGTTCTTCACACTCTACGGCAACACAAGCTATATGCAAATTTGGAAAATTCTCCTTCAGCATGAATAGGATCCAGTACTTAGGCTACATTGTTGATGAGCATGGGGTGCATGTAGATCCAAAAAAGATCGATATCATTCGTGACTAGCCATCCCCGACCACACTCACTGATCTTCAAAGATTCTTAGGCCTTACCAATTTCTATTGTAGGTTCATGTTGGGATTCTCCCACATTACATGGGCCCTTAGCCATTTGATGAGGGGTGGAGGAAAGGAAAATTTCGTGTGGGGCTAGTCACAACAGAAAGAATTTGATGATTTACCTGCAACAACCTTTTGATATTGAGATAGATGCTTTAGACCATGTTGTGGATGCACTTCTCACTCAACATGAAAATCTTGTGGCCTATCGTAGTAAGTCACTATTAGACACCATCTGTAAGTACCCCACTTACGATAAATAAATGTACTCCATTGTACAAGCTTTTGGCCAATGGAGGCATTACATTCTCGGGAAGGAGACAGTCATTCACACTGATCATAAGCCTCTGCATTTCATGTAGACACAAGGAAAATTTCCCAATGACCACCATCAAAAGTGGTCCACATACTTGTAGTAGTTCCATCTCAACATCAAGTATAAGACATGGAGCACAAGTAGTGTTGTTGACTACCTCAGTGGACCTCCAATTGTAGCATTAACCATGGTTTTAGACTCCTACAGAAATGAGACCTTCGAGTGGCCCCAACTCTATGAGAGAGATCATGACTTTTCCACTACCTACCATACGCTAGGAAAAAACATAGTTGTCACTAATTTCCATCTTCAAGACAACTTGTTGTGTCATTTGGGCCATATCTGCGTCCCATAAAGCGAGCGAGTGAAGCTGATTTGGGAAGCTCACTACAGTCATATGGAAGGACACTTCGACGTAGAAAAGATAGTGGTAGTGTTGAAACAACATTTCTATTGGCTAAATATTTGACAAGATGTCAACAAATATATTAGGTCCTACAAGACCTGTGTCATTTCCAAACCGACTATTAAGAAATAAGGCATGTAAACCCCTTTGCCTACTCCCAACGAGACTTGGGAATCCATATCTATGGACTACATGTCAAGCCTTCCTTAAACCAAGCAGAGAAATGACTGTGTTTTTGTTGTTGTTGATTGATTTTCCAAGATGGTGATTATGGGCCTACAAGAAGAGAATCATTGTGCAGGCCACTTCCAAGATATTCTTCGAATGAGTATGGGCACATTTTGGGATACCACAAACCATCGTCTCATATTGGGACAACCTATTCCTCAACACATTATGGTCAAGCCTCTGGTCATGGCCAGACACCAATCTCACCAAATCCATGGCCTTCCACCCCCAAACAGATGGCCAAACTGAGGTCTTCAACAATCTCATCATGCATATCATATGCAAGTACAATTCCAAGAATCCACACACATGGGATGAGAGTCTTCCCTATGTTCAACATAGTTACAATAGATTCATACATAGCTCAACTGGACACAACCCCTTTCAGGTGGGGTTGATATTTCAACCATTGGGTCCCATGGATGTTGCACTCCCCCTTGCGTCCACACAAGAATAATTGTTCCATTCTCAAATCGAGGCTGACAAAGCTACCCAATTCATTGAATGAATCCAACACATCCTCCAACAGGTTCAAGATATTTTGCAGAATTCCAATGCCAATTACAAGCAAGGCCATGATCAACACCGAGTGCCACATAAGTTTTAGGTCAAAGTTAAAATTTGGATGAATTTGCAAAAAAAAACTCCTTATAAGACCCCATTAGAAGCTTTGTACAGACCTTACACCATCACCAAGGCTATGGGCGAAAATTATTTTGAGCTCAACATTCCCCCCTTCCTTGGCTTGCACCCAATGTTTAATGTGGACCTCCTTCGACCATACTTTCCACCATTATTGGACACCTCAGAGATAACAAAAAAATTGACACCGACATAGCTCAACCTTGACTGTATGGAACATGAATCCACTGATAAAATAATGGAAACACATGTCAAGGGTACTCACCAATAGAAGCTTCATCTTTATCATGTTGTCAAAGTGGGGCAACTCCTGCACCAAGGAAAGTGGCTCACTTGAGACCAAATTCAACATAAATTTCCTCATCTGATGGGGGAACTCTACGCATTGGAGACCATTTCTTCTGAAAGGGGGAGGATTGATATAGGTGGATATCAGTGGCCACCCACCTCTTCCAACTGGCTCACATACAATTTTCATATTGGCATTTTTTTCTAACTTTTTGGGTTCTAAAATTTTGGGGCCGTTTTGAGGCCCTAAACAACATTTTTTGGGATCGCCACAGTCACACTGTGGACATATGAAAATTATGATGACACAATGTGTATTCCTTGGATATACATTTCCATCGGGCTATCATGCACCTAAAATGGATATCGTATACAAAAGCTACGACCCCAGGAAGTTGATGTACCAACTTACCCCATCGAGGCCCACATGACTTTTGGTGCTTCATCTCCTAGGGTTAGGTTTTTGGATGTCTAGGGTTTTCTGATTACGTCTTGATGTTAATAATGAATAGAGGCCTCATTATAATGTGTTCAGGTGAATGCGCATAGCCACCACATCTCTTCTCATAGATTAGCTACCACCATTCGAGCAAGATTGTTTCATTCTGCATTTTACAGTTTCAACAGATTTCTTTATTGAATAGAAGTTAATTTTCACTATATCTCTGCTATTGTTGTGTGCATATTTGTATTAATTTTAAAGATCTGTGTTTCATTTCATTCTGATAATAAATCCAGATCAATGAATTAATTAATGACCCATTAAATAATAAAGTATAAAAAGAAAAAAAACATTGTAATGAATTAATTAATTAATTCTGAGTTTTTAAATTTATATTAAGAATATTTATATGTTCTTTAATTATAAATATATATTTATAATTGTGACTCAGAATTCATGACCATTTTCAATCTATGGTTATAATATTTTAATGAGAAGAGGGTTTTGAAAACAAAGGTGCTTTGTTTCTTTTCTGGTTCTTGTTTTAGGCTCATCCAAAGTCATGTCCTAGTATTGATAATGGCCACCTAGGGGGTGGGGTTGAGAAATACCTCCCAAAATCATCCAATTCAAAACAAAGGTAGCAATCCATCTTCAAGGAATCTAAAATACTCGAACATGGAGGACACTGATAATGGAGCGGGAAGAGGAGGAAGCACTTCCGTGTCAACCAGAAACAAGGTAAACCTGAACAATCACAAGGCAGGGTAGTGCATAACTAAAGATAAGGAGACACCCAAATTCAAAATCATATCTCCCTCAATCAATGAAATAACACAGTACATGAAAGACCATGATCTCATTGGAAATTTCATCAATGTATGGCCCACAGAAAAATCTCTAATATGGTGGATTATCACAAAGTGGAAACTCAAGGACCACTACAACCTGTACTTTGGGGCAAAAGGATTTTTCACATTCATATTCACTTTCCTAAAGACAGAGAACACATATTTGACAAAGACCCATATTTTTCAACTTTGTCAGGCTATACCTTAGATTTCATGTTGAGTGATTCAGTCCAGATCAAGAAGATTTCAAATTTTCCCCAGTTTGGATCTGACTTTATTCGCCTCCCCATGATTTATATAATCCCAACACCTTAGAGCGGATAGGTAACATGTTGGGATCTTTTTCTCGAGCCTCAAAGGCAACACACACTGCATGATACACCCCTTATTCTCGGCTTGTGTATATATGGAAATTTCAGGTGATTTACTAGATGTAATACGTCTAACTCATGAGGACACATAGTTGTTTCAAATGTTGGACTATGAGAATATCCCATTTCAATTTTTTAAATGTCATGAACACATGAAATTGTTCATGGATTTCTCTCTGAACACCCTGGAGTCGCAAGACAATCCAACAAAAGAGAAGGACTCAAAAGGATTCACCAAGGTTGTAACCTTCCATAGAACATCCAAAAGCACCAGTTGTAGGAGCAACAAAAGAAATCCCAAACCATCAATAATTTTGAATTCCTCAATCAAATCCTGGAAAATGTCTGGAACTTGGAAAGGAGATCACCAAAGAAACCATAAATCCAAATGATGGGAACGAAAAGTATAAGAACAACAAACATGTAGAGGAAAATGAAGACAACGACATGCTTGATGAAGAAGTATCAGATATGTTCTTGGGGAACTCGACTTATAGGGGTTGGAAGAAGAATGTAGCTGCCAAGACCCCCAATCTATTCCTACAAGACAAATACAATGACTACAAGAGGTGATGATGAAATCCATATCCCAAACTTCCATGGGAATTTAGTACAGAAAAAGAAAGGACCCCAAGCAAGGAAACAAGGAAGACAAAAAATGAGAATGCAATACCAACATGAAATGCATAGAAGTAGGGGAGAAGTTGATATAATTTGGCCAATACACTAATATCTCAAATATTTTCCAAACCTCCCAACCCCCTTTCAAATGAAAGTAATCACATGGAACATTAGAGGCACCAATGGGCCTCAGAAGTGAAGGAATTTGACAAGTAAAATTCTGCAGGAAAAACCTACAATTATGATGTTACCAGAAACCAAATGTACTAGTAAATCTATTTAATATTTAACAAAGAAAATATGGAAAGGTGGAAAATCTATAGTGACTGATGCTCAAGGAGCGGCAGGTGGCCTTGCCATTCTCTATAATCACAATGAGGTAATCTTAACTAACAATTTTTCTACTCCTTTTACTATCTCCACAAAATTTCAAGTTATAGGCACGAATGTCACTACAGTCATTTCCAATGTTTACGGACCCCAAACTCGATAGAAAAAAAAAATTAGCTCCATTCAATGGATCAAATATCATATAGAATATTCTCATTACTTGTTGGCAGAGACTTTAACATGATAACTTTATTGCTAGAAAAGAAAGGAGGTAGAAGAAGGCTAGAGGAGGAAAACATTCTTTTTGGGGAAATTATTGAACAACTAAACCTTATATATATGGAAACCATGAATGGAGCCTTCAATTGGAACAATAAAATACAAGGTGAACACCAAATTTCCTCACAGCTGGATAGGTTAATGATATTAGAAAGAACTATAACCACTAGAGGGTAATTCATTGCTAATATTTTGTCGGCAACGGGATTAGATCATTGGCTAGTCAACCTAGAATGGCACAAGGTGGGGAAGCCTATACTGAAACCATTTAGGTTTGAGAAGTTTTGTCTGAACCACACTAACTTCTAGAAAACCATGTTGAACTAGTGGCATAGCATGGAGGTTTATCAGGGAACAAAAATTTACAGGTTCCAACAGAAACTCAAAACTTTCAAAATATATTTAAAGAAGTGGAATAAATAAGTTTTTGGTGAAATTTTCAAGGAAAAAAAAGAGTTGGAGGAACAAATGAAGGAGGTTCAATATGAAATAATCTCAACAGGTTACTCAAAAAGGATTGAGAAAGAAGAGGCAAATCTGCAGGCTAAATTGGATGAAAGGGAGAAGCAAGAGGAAATTTCGTGGAAACAAAAATATCTCAATTTTTGGCTCCAGGAAGGTGAAAGAAACACAAAATTCTTCCATTCTACTACACTTCAACACCGCTTGAAAAATATTATTCTGATGTTGCGTAAGGATGATGGCCATACTCTCACCAATAAAGAAGATATTGAACAAGTCATATTCTTCAAGACACTCCTAACATAACCTATTGCTGAAAAAACTGAATCAATAAGAGATATAACTCAACACATCCTAGGTATTGTCTTACAAGAGAAAAACGATAATCTTATGAAGTTGATTTAAATGGGTGAGGTGGAACAAGTGGTGAAGCAAATGGAAGCAGGAAAATCCTTGAGACTGGATGGATTCACAAAGAACTTCTTCCATCACTGTTGGGACATTTCCAAACATGAGGCATGGGACATTTTCGAAGACTCCAAAAGAACCAGGAATGTGCTACCATCTTTCAACTTGAATTTATTGGTACTCATTCCAAAGGAAAATGTAATGGTAAGTCTTGATAAATTTCGACCCATCTTTCTCTATAATGTGCTTTACAAGATCATAAATAAAGTAACTTCCAATAGAATCAAGCCTCTTCTACCCCATCTCATCTCTCCATAACAAATTCGGCTACGCATAAGGCTGACAAATATTGGATGGAATAATTCTTAATCACAAGGTGATTCACATATTGAAAGTTATTAAAACTCTAGGAATGATCATCGAATTAGACATGTAAAAAGTTTTTGACAAGATCAGTTGGAAATACATAGAGAACATATTGATTATCTTTCAGTTATACCCCTCTTGGATCCATTGGGTTATTTCCCTTACCTCCTCTGCTTTCTTCTCTATCTTGGTTAATTTATTTCCCTTCCATACCTTTAATCCCGCTAGAGGTATCTTTCAAGGAGACCCCTTCTCTCCCTTTATGTTCATCCTAATGGTGGAAGGTTAGCAGTCCATTCGTGGCCTTCAACTCCACCAAAATGACTCCTCCCATATGCACCAACAATTTTTATATGACACCATGCTCATGGGGCACCCTTCGATCTGTGAAGCCAAGCCCCTCAAGAAGTCCCTCCACCTTTTCATGGAAGTCTCTGGCACCTCCATCAACTAGGAAAAATATTAGATCTTTTTCCTTCAACACCCCTCTTGTTACTTAGTGAAATGTCGCTTGGGTGCTTGTATTTAGAGGAAGCTCACTTCCATCAAATTACCTTGGGAAACCTCTCTCGAACTTAGTCATCAAACAAATCCGTGGGAATATCTCCTAGATAGGCTATCAAGAAAACTATCTTGTTGGACCTTTAGACCTCTCAACCTTGCTAGCCTCCTTATCCTAGTCAAGTATATGCTCCAAGCGATGCCTCTCTATTTATTCTCTACCATTGCAGCCCCAAAGTCTATCATAAATGAAATAAGGAATATCCAAATAAACTTCCTCTAGGGAGGGTTCGATACTCACCACAAGCAGGCCTTGTTAAGATGGGAAACTTTATGTAAGCTTAATCTCATAGGAGGTCTTGTCTTTCACAACCCAACCACTCTCAGTGATTTTATTAGAGCCAAAATTTGGTGGAGATGGGTAGCTCATAATGTTAAACCATGGGAAATGTTCTATAATTGGAAATATTCCACCTATGTTGATAAGAAATATCTTATAAGAATCTCTAAGGATGTGGAAGGATCAACAATTTGGAGGATGGAAAATCAAAACAAAATTTGATTCAAAATCATAGATTTTGGGAAATTAATGATGGACAATGGGAAAACTTTTGGATAGACACCTGCTAGCAATATCCTTTCCTTAGGCACCTCCATCCTCTTCCCAATCTTCAATCCCATCTCAATGATCTAGGTATGCCACAGGTCTTTCACTACTGGGAGAACACCTCAGAGGGATCATATTGACAATGGAAACACCCTAGTTAGTGGCCTCAACCTAATATCCAAGAGGGCATTGAAAATATTTGGATCGAGCTCTAGGAGAGGATCATCAAAAGACAGGAGGGGAAGGACAAGATAAGATGGGGTTATCATCCTAAAGGCTAGTTCACAATCAAAGAATCTTATGGAATAAAAGAGGGGTATAAGAACCTCCCTCAAGAACATGTTTGGAAATAGATATGGTTGTTAAAGGAAGAATTCTCACCTGGGACAACTTGCTAAAACGTGGATTTATAGGACCCTCAACATGTGTTCTTTGTGGAAATGACCAAGAAAAATTGAATCATTTGCTAGATTCATGTCCTTTAATTGCAAAATTATAGGACAAAGGAGCATATATTTTTAGGTGATATAACACAGTGAGAAACAACCCTGGACAAGCGATAGCTTATTGGGAAATTGATCCCTTCAATAATGCCATTCTTAATCAGATTTGTAAATTATATATAAGATTTTTTATATGGGAGGTGCGGAAGGAATGAAATGATATATTTTTCATAAATAAGAAGAGAAATGACCATTTAGTCTGGATCACAATCAAAACTCATATATATGAAACTCTCTAGCTCTCATCCTAGACTTCTTAGGTTTTTTAGTCAAACTCATAGGAGAAAATTATTTTCAGTGCAACTTGGGATCTTCCTTCCATCATCCCTAAAGGAATCATAGCTCATCCCAAGACAAAGGTTTCCAGTCCCTCCATATGGACCCCCCTCCCCACACCACCAAGATTTCTTAAATTGAACTTTGATGGGTCGTCCATGGGAGATCAAGGCCCCGCAGGGTATGGAGGATCCTTTAGGAATGACAAAGGGGATATTGTCATATTATACCATGAATATATTGGAAAAGAGAGAAACAATGAATGAAAAATATAAGGTCTCATTCAAGTCCTCCATATTGCAGCAGAGGAAGGTTAATCCAGGGTAATAATTGAAGGAGACTCTCAACTAATAATCTCAATGGATACCAGACTACAAAATGGAATTCTTTCTCATAAGATATCGACAAATTGGCACTTGGAAAATTGAATCTAGCTTTTGGACCAACTTATTTTCAACATCAGTGAAATTATAACCAACCATGTAAAAAGAGAAGCCAACAAGATGGTTGATTTCTTAGCAAATGAAGGAGTAGCAAAAAAGGAAAACCTATGGAACTATCTCTTCGAAAACGTTCCAAAGGACCCCACGAAGAATAATTGTTACGACATATCATGCTATGATATGCAGACCCCGAATGAGGGTGATTCAAGCCACCCTAGCCCTCACCCACTCCCTCCTCCATGAAAATACATGAAAGGATGGTAAGCACGGAAAGAAAGGTTAGACATTCAATTCATTGCAGAGCTAAGGACACTGATATGGGGTTTTCGTAGCTTCATAGGACCTGGACAAACATTGGAGGGCGTGAGAATGATACCAATATCAATGGGAAGGTGGTCGGAATTAAATTATTCTTATATTTTTATGTAGTGAGGGTCCTCACATTCATTCATGCCTCAAAGAAAGGTGGCGAAGAAGCCTTGTGGCCACCCTAGGAATTATGCTTGACAAAGCAATGGCGCCTAGACTTAGAGCACCATGTAGGCATGGAGGGGGTAAAAAATTCTAGTAGGAGAAGTCTCCAAAGTCATTTTTTAAGGAGGATGTGACCCTTCACATCAAGGAAACAATCGAAAACCTAAAGGAGCATAATATTGTGCAATTAGCTAGCGTTTATCTTCAGGATCTCGTAGTGGAAGATATTGCGAATTGTGAAATGTTCTAGCATGCACCCTTATGGAGAAAGACTTCATCCATGATGCCACTAGAAGAACCATGTGATGCTTGTGTGAAGATATGGACAACGC
Organism: Picea glauca; assembly: GCA_000966675.3. Taxonomy (NCBI): domain Eukaryota; kingdom Viridiplantae; phylum Streptophyta; class Pinopsida; order Pinales; family Pinaceae; genus Picea; species Picea glauca. Next base: position 532,240 of record JZKD02S0090118.1, on the reverse strand, counting down.
CTCCCAGCAGCTCGATGAACTTATGCATATTTTCGATGCACCTCTTACGGTTTCCTCTGACCCGAAGAACACCTTGAAAATGTAGCTTTCAGGTTCCTTGTTTGGTTTTCAGTCTTGGTGTGATGTTGTAGTTATTTCAACTCTATTCTGGTTAAAATATGATGATTTCAAGTATTCTTTTATCCTAAGTTTCTCCCCCCTTTTGACGCAAGAGTGTGATGCTATCAACCCTCACGGTTCCACCCTGCTCTCACCAGGACCTTCTCATTCTCACACAGGCCCGAAGAGTCTAAGACTCTTCCAACTCCTCTTGGGAATTTCTGACCCACAGATGTCCCTATCTTCGGAACTCGGGACTCGCGAGTTCGCGAGTTCAACGCTCACAATATTGGGTCTTTCACTTCCCCGAATCCTGATGGTCAAAGGGTCAACGTCCTCGGATATCGGGGGTTTCCCTATCTTCGAGCTAACGCCACTTGTCAATGCCTCCTCATATGGCTTAATGCCCTGACGCCTGTCCTCCACTTGCACTATCGGGAAATCGCCCTTTGTGATGTCAACACTCCGTATTTCAAAACCCCGAGTGCCGAGGTGCTGATTCTCCGAGATCGTGCCACCTATCTTCCACTAGTACCCGGGGTCCCACGCTGCCACGTCCTCTTCGGGACTTCACGGATCGTGGATCCACGATGCAATAGTTTTGTGATGTCGGAAACTCCGAACGCCGAACCCCGATATGATGGGATCGTGTGCCACCTGTCCTCGTCACAATCGATGGCTCCCGTTAAATCGGGAAATCGCTATTCGCGATTTCAAAAGTAAATGAACCTTTTGCCTTTGCAATCGCTGAAGCCCGAACCCCGATGTGCCGAAATTCGATGGTCGGTTCTCTCCTGCGCCCAAGGGTTAAACTCCTTGCAGCTTCTCCATGATCCAATGATCCCCAGGATTTCGTGATTCTCCTCCGCGAATCCTGTCCGTTGATTCTCCCTCTTGGAGATCTCGCGCTCCAAAGCTTCTCTCCATTCGCGCTCCTCTTGGGTCTGTTCCCAAAGTATTCACCACAGAACTATCCCTCCTGAGCTTAATTTTCTCCGACTCCTTCAGATACCTTTGCACTCACCTCCTGCTCACGCTTGGACTTCAACAATTATCAAAGTGTTGAGTTCTTCCGGACTATGTGCACTCACTATGACAGTAACCCACGCCTTTCTTTTCTCAGATTTACCGCTGAGATTTCAACCTTGGTCTGCACTCCACCTGCACGACACGAGCAACCCAATTCGACTTCTGGGTCGATGAGAATAAGATTCTAACTGTGAGCCTCCTCAACGCACTCTATGCGGAAGAATTCAACTGCACTCTATGCAGGAATCTCCTGGCTCAGACTGAGAAACAATTGAAACTTATCTTCCTCTCTCTCTCTCAGATGGAGAATACGATATCCCTGGTAGTCTTCCAACTCAAGCCACCTATTGCTGAGTACTCTGGGTATTCAGTAACCCAGTAAAATATCCCTCAATGGATGCTTCCTTCGGATGATAGAACTCAAAGAGTTCCTTCCTCCTCGTGTCTGTCTACAACCTTCCTCAACGTCCTCCAGACGGAGCCCCTCAGAATCATCACAGGATTCTGGTCTTTCTGAACTCACAGCAGAGTTCTTTCCTCATATACGCTCAATACCCTCTTGGTAGAGCTCTTACAGAACTCCCAATAGAGGTTATGTCCACAACAGTGACTCAGTAACACTGCTCTGACTATTGAGGTGTTCAGTAACCCCAAAGTCCTCCTTCTTTCTGAGTTGATGATTCCAGGCTTGTACTTCCGCACGTCTCTGT
>JZKD02S0090118.1:490791-525980 GCA_000966675.3 Picea glauca | reverse complement strand
CTGACTATTGAGGTGTTCAGTAACCCCAAAGTCCTCCTTCTTTCTGAGTTGATGATTCCAGGCTTGTACTTCCGCACATCTCTGTCTGACTCCTCACGAGTTCAGAAGTGCCCCCCCTGTGCACCGGTATTCAGAGTCTCAACACTCTGTCACACCCTCACGACATGAAACCTCAAAGACCTCTCAAACCTAAAATCAAACACACTCTCTGCAATTACATGATAACAATACACAATTGCAGCATATAAAGAACGTACACATACAGACATGCATATAATGACAGACTGGTGCAGGAAAACTGCTCTGTATTAATAATGGCGAATGCCTGTATATTTTACAAGGTGTTCCCCGAGCTCTCTCTTGGCTCCTCTGCTCTACATGCAGATTCTACTACCCAACTCTCTCTAATGAGATCTCCAAATCTCTTTTACATGAGGCGTCTCAATCGAGCGCTTCCCTCCAGGATTTACCTACCCTATTGATTTACAATCAATGGACTGTCTAGTCTGCTATCCAGAACTAGATCTCAGTCGATCTATAATAAATGCCTATCTTATCTACAGCCTGCGCAAGGCATGGCATTCATGGCTCACCAGCCTAAGACATTTATTTACATTCAATTCAAATTCAAAATGAGGTTGTGCCTCCCTTTCAGCCCTGCATGAGTGAACGCTGACGTGGCTGACTGGTTGGCATGGAGAGATGCTCCTGCATCACCTTTTCTTTGGCACATCTCCCAATGACACATGGTAGTGAAATGGATGTATCTTTGGGTGAAACTTAGATGGTATGGGTTGGAAACAGATTACTGGGTAGTGACTTGACATGATGACTAGGTGATGAGATGACAACCAAAAACTACACTATACACAAGCTATGCAAGGTTACATAGTTTTCTTCACTTCACAAAAATAATATGGGATCCCATTTTGGTTATAAATATGATATGATTACTCTCCCATAATGCATGTGGGATAAATAGGGTGGACTTGCAAAATAAAGGGCCAAGAACTCACGTGAAGAATAGATCAATGGTTGTTGAGTCCCTATCTTCTGGAGGCCATAACATTTGATTTCGATGTCTAAATTGAGCAAACAAGAGCTCGTTGGAAATATAGAGTAATGAAGAGTAAGTTACCTGGAAATGGTTTCCATGGTTAAAATGACATCTGCCATGCCCTCAAAATCAAAACAAAGTCGTGACTATTTCTAGCTTGGAAACTATTTTTTTTTTAAATGGTTTATTAAAAGAAAATTCGTGAATGCCTAAAGTGGGTCCCAGTTGGGAGCATGAATAAATAAGTTCACATTTACAAAGGGAATTTAATAATCATTGATATTTTCCTAAATGTAGCATCGTTACATGAATATATTCAAGAGTGAAAGCAATCGTTAACCCACCATAATCTTGAAGATCGAAGAAACGATTGTGACGATTCCGATGGACATGCTCTCTCTTATATAAAGAATGCAAAAGAGTCACAAATTGTTCTTCTCTACTTCAATTTTTGTGAGTACAAGCTTGTCTAAATCAACTCTCTTATTTATTTTATTTCCCAGTTTGCAAATCTTCCAATCTCATCTTTTAAGTATTGATGTGTGCGAGACCAATTTATAACTGGCTCCTTTTGCCTTCTAGGTTTTCTCTTCGTAATATATGGTCCACGAAAGCTTCATCCCAACCCACTAGGGTGAATGCATTTCCTATTTCTCGTTTAACCATCATGAATATTGTGTAGTGTTGAGTCGTTGCACACATTTTTTTTGATATTGAACAATCAATTTGCACTTATTTTTGAAATCCCATGGAGAGCTATCTTGGGGCTCATGACTTTTTTGGTTTCAGAAATCTATTTAAGCATGAAATCTTGAGAATGATTTTCCTTTACATCCCTATGATTTGAATATGCTAAATCATTTAAAGCGATCTGAAAGGACCATCATTATTGTTCTTTGTTTTGTTCATTTTTTTTTAGATATATTGTTGAGTCTTTATGTGATATTAAGATGAATATGATACAATGTCATGAACTATTTTCTTTCCTTATGATAAAAAAAATATTTATTTTACAAATTGTTATTTACATGTTCCACTTTGAGACATTAATATGATGAATATAAAACCATTGTTTACATTTTGGATATAATTATTATATGAATGAAAAACACATGAACACCTCTTTAAAATGTAGAGGATATTCTTGAATTCTCATAAAAATACGTTGTGAGATTATCTCTTATCCGTAACAGGAAAAAAAATAAAAAACATGCAACAAACTAACCTTTCCAAAAAAGACAAATACAACTACGTTGTAAGTTTAGGTATTGGAATCAAGGGTAGCTTTGAAGCCTTAATCTTCCTTGCATAGTTCTTACAATGCAAAGCAACGGAAGGAGCCAAAAAAACACGGAAAAGTAATATCCATTATTTTTAATCAATTAAAATTTTCCTTCTCCCCTACAAAAACAAATACAACTACACTTTTAGTTTAGCTATTGGAATCTGGCTTGTATAGTTATTTCGTTTGGCACTCCTACATAAATAACATGTTAATCTGATAACAAATTATGCCTTAGAATTTAATAATATGTAGAAATAATGTATTACTCAAGACAGTAATCCTCCTTGACTAATATAAGAATGATAAAATTATTTAATTATCATTGATGAGAGAAATTTGAAATAATTTATAATAAAGAAGTATTTCTATTGAACCATGACAAGTGTCAAATTCTTTTCCATAAAGCAATTAAAAAAAAGCAATTAAAAAGGGAATAAAACATATTTATGGAAAAATAAATTAGTTATATTTGTTCAAAAATCTTAAACATCAACCACTAAGAAAATAATTATTAAATGTGTTATTCAACATTATATATTCTTCTCACATAAAAATAAAAATAATAATTTCGATAAAACTTTTTAAATATTAAATATATAATAAAACAAAATGTTAAATAAATTTTTTTTTTTTTTATCATTTTATGTGTTATTCAACATTATATATCCTCCTTACATAAAATTAATAATATCGATAAAACCTTTTAAATATTAAATATATAATAAAACAAAATGTTAAATAAAATATTTATTTATTTTTATCATTTTTTCATAAAATTTTTTAGTCTTTTTCAAACTACGTCTACTTCGTAAGATTTCAGACGGACATTATTTAAAGTAGATATATTAAATTAACAAATTTAATTTGAGATTGAAGGTGGTTGTGATGGTATCCTATTATGTAAAGATAAGAATAATGAGTTTGATATAATTATGTTGAAAGGTATTTTATAGTTTAATATAGGAGGAGAGATGTGTATATAACATAATGCATTAAAATAATAGTAAAAAATTTATAAAATATTAAATTAATAAAATAACAAAATATATTAAAATAGTCTACTCAATTAATCAATCAACACAATAATCAAAATATGTATATATTATTGTTATCATAGATTCATGTTAATTTCGGATTTATTAAGTCACGAGAAGGATCAAATTTCTAGAAATACAAATTTTTAACCTTTTTTCAAGTTTTACACTCTAAAAAAAGTTTTCACTTAAAAAAAAATTGAATCTCTGTTGAAACTTAAATCAAAAATTAAAATAAATCTATACTAATATATTTTATCAACATATTCTATTAATAAGTTTCCACTTCACATTTAACACTTTTTAATAATATGATATGAGTCACAAGCAACATTTAACACTTTTTAATAATATGATATGAGACACAAGCAACATGATGTAGGATTGGTTTGTAATGCATTTTCATTGGTTAAATCATCTTTGATTTTAAGCACCTTTATTATTATGACTTTAAAACATTTAACCACAAGAAAGTAGATTGTATCTTAAGATTTAATTGATTATAAGTACAATATATCCTAAGTTACTTTATGTTAGCCTCATATACTATAAATGTGCATTTTATGGATTTTATCGTTGATGGCATTCGCCTTATGGCTCACCCATATATATATGAAAAAGATAATAACTATATCCTAAGCTCCTTTTAGCTTCATATACTATAAATGTGCATTTGACGGGTTTTATCGGCTCCTCAAGTTATATATATAATAACAATAGTTATTTTATATATTTATATATTTATATATTGTTTTTTTTCCTATGGTAATAAATTTTTATAACTTTAGTAAGTAGTTTAGAATTTTCGAGGACTTCTACTCTAGTACATGTATGATTATGAACACTGACAAAACGAAGGTTATGATAATTAAATCCAACAAGATTATCTATGATAATTTTGTATATGAACACAATATCTTGGAGGAAGTGCCTTCGTACAATTATCTTGGAATTGATATTCATCACAAGCTCAATTGGAACTATAGCATTGAGAAAAGTATAAATGGAGGGTGGAGAGATTATTGTGGGCTTGAAAATAATTGTAAATTAGCAGACCTTTGGATATAGGATTAAAAAACGCTCCTCTTTGAGACTCTTATCACTTATGTTATCTTATATGGATGTGAAGTTTGCAGATGCAGTATCTCTCGAGAATCTTGGAAAAAAGGTAGAGCAAATCCAAAATAATTTTAAAACTTATAATCTGAAAATTAAGGGAATTACATCCCATCCTATCCTCCTCATCAAGTCGATCCTTTCCCCCATTGAGAGCACAACTATGATTAGGTACTTAATGTATAAGAACAAGATAAAGAACATAGATAACAAGAGGCTCCCCAAAATTTCTTCAGACTTTAGCCAAAATCACTAACGACTCAAGTGGGGATGACATAATGATGCCATGTCTTGGCTAAATCATTGGGGAATAAAAGAATAAGTTATTCTGCATAATACTGATGATATTAAAAATATTGTACAAGCTAAATTTAAGGAGAATCTCTGGTGTGATAAATAATTAGAGGATAAAAAAAATTAAGATATTATAAGGATGTGTTTAAACCTAACCTTGAAGATCAACAGTATATTTTTGTTTTGACTAGCGTATATAAGAGAATCAATATTGCTAGAATAAGAACTAATTATCATAAGTTGCATAATGAAAATAAGCATTGGGAAATTTCCAAAACACCATGGCAAGAAAGAAATTGTCACCTTTGTGACACCAAGAGGGTTGAATATGAAAAACACTTTCTCCTAGAATGCCCTGCATATACCCATGTTAGATCCCAATTTCAAAATATTTCTCACAATACTAACCTTCCTAACCTTCTATGCCATCAAAACATTAGTGATCTTGGAAGCCTTCTCTAATGTTTTTCAAACATCGAAATAACATTTTAAAGAAATCCAAGTAATCTCTTACTTTCTTAAGGTCCGATAGTCGAATCATCATCATCATCATCACTTTAGTGATCTTGGAAGCCTTCTCTAATGTTTTTCAAGCATCAAAATAACATTTTAAATAAATCTAAGTAATCTCTTACTTTTCTTAAGGTCCAATAGTCGTGGCGGCGGCGGCGGCATCGTTGTCGGCGGCGGCGGCGGCGGCGGCCGGCGGCGGCGGCGATGGCGGCGGCAACGGAGGCGTCGTTTTCGTCGTCGTCATCGTCGTAAGGTGCTTATTGTTCATTTTAAAGATTGTGATGCGATATGAACATAATAACTTTCCCTTCATTCAATGTAAGCAGATATATTAATAAAATGTGTTGTAGGTAGCTATATGAATAAAAAGTGTTTTATAAATTAAGAAATTGAAATATAATTTAGGGAATCATTTTGTCATTCTAATTTAATAAAAAGTGTTGTAAGTAGTTATATGAATAAAAAGTGTTTAACGAATTAAGAAATTGAAATATAATTTAGGGAATCATTTTGTCATTCTAATTTAATAAAAAGTGTTGTAAGTAGTTATATGAATAAAAAGTGTTTAACGAATTAAGAAATTGAAATATAATTTAGGGAATCATTTTGTCATTCTAATTTAAAAGATGCAAGCTCTACAAAATCTACAAAGCTAAAAGTATTTTATGAATTAAACAATTGGAATTAAAAAATGTAACGACCTCCTCGTTACGACGACCCAACTCTAGTAACTAGTGCAATTTTTTTTGTGTGTGTGTTTAAAAAGTGTGTGCACGCGTGTACAAGGAAACAACAACTCATTCGACTCTGTATCGCCACCCGACGACGAATAAGACACAACCACGATGAACATAAAAAGATGACAAGGACGCGCGACAAGTAACTACATGCATAAACGACGATCACACGACGATAAGAAGAACTGACTACCCATCCATCCTACCCTGCAATGGTTAGGACCTCCAAGACCCATAAGCAACGCTCAAGCCCAGGTTCCTATCGATTTTAACCATTTAAGGTCTCAGGGCTGGTGACTGTTCTAAGGAACATGGAGATGTCTACAACCCTCCCGACATAGGAAAACAATCCCACTAAGCTAAGGACTATCATCAGACCAACCCAAGGAAACCAACATAACAATACAGTAACATAACCCTTCAATTGTGAGCAAGAATTAGAAATCAAATCCAACACCATGCATGGCGCGCACCCAAATCTACACATTTAAACATTTCTTCAATCCAAATGGAATTACAAGCGCGCAAGGTGTCCGATATACGTAAACTATCTAACAGTGACCAACTCGAGGCACCATTCCTTTTTATTTCCAGGTGCGCTATTTGATCAATCGATCATTAAATAACACATAACAAATATAATAATCTGCGATATCAATACCATAAATGATGACCACCTGATCATGTACATCCCCTTGAATATTAGTATTAACATAAGATATTGCACAACATTTCCTTAATAACGACCTTACCTCATATTGACCTCCCATTACATCCCAGTACCCTACATTAACATTTCTCTATCATTTCATTCCATTTCATTTCATAACTAAAAATCAATTGAAAATTGCGTTGTGTTCCATTATCTCACAACTCCCTCATTTACATTAATGTTCATTAACAATTCCCCACATTACAATTCATTACCGTTCCAACGTCAATTATCGCAACTATGCTGCTACCCATTACCATACCAATTATATCATTAATAACAATAAATATCAATGACATTCCATCTAATTTACATCATCCCTTCATTTAAATTTTACCCTAACACTGCCCTAAAATAGCAATACATTTCATGCTTAATTTAAATAGCAATTAATAAATAACAATGGAATTGCATAACCATTAAATAGGAACCGATTAATTAACAATTGAATAACAATTATATATTGATCACTAAAATTAAGCAATATTAGTATTATCATTATATTACCAGAAGCATACATTTAAATGTTACCCTAACATTGCCCTAAAATAGCAATACTATGATTGCTTAACTGTAATGATCCATATATAATTGTTGTACAATTGTAAATTAATCGGCTTTTGTTTAACGGTTATGCAATTCCATTGTTATCTATTAATTGCTATACGGAAATGAGTATGTCACTCTAATTTAAAAGATGTAAGTCTACAAAGATAAAAGTATTTTATGATTCAATTGAAATTTAAAAATTTAAAAGGAATTAGTTTTGTCACTATAATTTAAGATATGTAAGATCTACAAAGCTAATACAGTGAGATTCCCATTTCACACTATAGTTTTGTCACTCTAATTTAAAATATGTAAGAGCTACAAAGCTAATACAGTGAGCTTCCCATTTGGAGGTTCGAGGATGGAACTTTTATGGAATTTTTATTATTATTGTTCGATATGTAATTTTGGTTAATGGTTTTCTTTTATTGTAAACTAATTAAGTTAAAAAATTAAGGTTGTAATCTAATTTGGATGAATAGAGCAAGGTTTATGTTGTTATACGCTATCCACATATTGTATTGTGAATGGTGAAGTTAATACAATGAGATAAAGAGAGGTGAGACTCTATGAATATGTTTTTCTTTATGCAGCCCGAACCACCAAGTTCGTCAATATGAAGATAAAACCAAAGCATACAACTAACCCAACACATAGAGGAAAATAAACAATCTCATCCATTTTTTTGAATTTACAAGAACATACATGTGTTATTAATGCACACATGTTTTTTTACGTAAACTGGTAACTATGCAAAACTCCCTCACCTTGACATGTTTCAAAAGAAAATCATAAGCATTAAAACATGTTTTCAAGGGTAGAGGACCTATTTTCCTCTGTGAAGCATACTCAAAACCCCTAGATCCATACCCTTTGGGTGAAATTGCCTAATGGCATCTAGAATACTACTTGGGGTGAAGGACATTAGAAAGAGGGCATGTGTCCTACTTGGAGTCATTTTTAACAATGCTTGAGTCCTACAAGGTTCATTTTCCTATGTAAGGCACTTATTTTCCTTTTCAACCATACTACTCAAATCCAACTAATGGAAGACATATCCCACTTAGAGGCCAAATATCCCATAGGAAGGTCCTATGTCGTATTTCAATGTATATTTCACCATGCTTGGGCCAGAGAAACTTTGTTATATACCCAATCACCTTATTATACTTCCTTGACCATTGTTAAGATGCAAACACCCATAAATGTTATTGAAAACATCATAATGTCCCTTGGGAAACCAATTATAGCCTAAAGATGCCCAAGAGATGCAATTTTTTGTGGAGTGTAGTTGTTTTCCATAGAGATTGAGATAGAGAAGTCCCATTTAGGGAAAAAGGGCATTGTTTTTGTCTTGTTATCGTCCTTAGACCTCTATACCCATTCTTGGTGCATGACTAACTTAGTCATGGTTCCCATTTCACTCTTAGAGGCAATTGATAGGAAACAAAGGTGAGATGTGGTGGTTTGAGGACTTGCTAATGGAGCTTCAACTTGAGAAGAAAGGTTTATGATTTGTACACTACCATGGATATTACACTAGAATAGTTCATCATAATAGATATTGCAATTTCCTAAAATATTTTATTATTCAATTTGTTTCCTTTGATCCCAAATTTATTATTACTAGATTAATGCTCAAATTTACAAAAAATAACTAAAATACAAAAATGAAAGAACAAGAAAATGAACACACCATCCACACAAATGAACACAAGATGTATCCTGGGAAACCTTAAATGGGAGAAAACCAAGATATAAGGCGAGGGATATGCTCTACTCCCTTTTATTTAGTTATGAAATTACAAATACAAAGAAAGGGGAACTCACTCCATATAGTTTCCTTGACATCGTGGCCTAAATGGTTGCTACATAATCTTATTCTTCCTCGTTTACACTGTCAAATCCCACTCTTAGAATATTTAATCAACAATGGAAAAACCAGAATTCTAAATAATTGAACCCCCTCTCCTCCTAGCATCTAGGTATTAAACATACCCTAATAGTCATTTAGGGTTAGGGTTTTTTCATGTCTCAATCCTTAATTAGTGTTTGGTTTTGGACCCTCTAGAATATTATTAAAATTCCATATGTTTATATCCCCACATGTGTGAGTAATGGGGGATGACGTGGAATCCACTTAGTCAATCAACTTGTGGGAGGCATATTTTCCACATACGAGCTCCGATTTATGTGATTTTCACACCATTATAAAGGTCTCTATGTATATAATAGCGTTTAGGGGATAAAGCTATGCTCACACAATTTTGACCCCAAAATGTGTCATTTGATGTCTCAAAATAGCTTTGGAAAGTTTTGGATGCCAAATTGCCAAACTGTGAGTTTCCACTAAAGTGTGCCCTGCAAGCAAATTCCTCAAAAATTTCCACCCAAAAATTACCAATATAGATAAAAAAATATAAAATGATCCATTCTAGATCATACCTCCCCATTTAGGGAGGGTTATGGCCCCCAAAATATTGTACTAAATGAGGTGAGAAATTTTTTCCTTTACCTTCTCCACGGTGTACCATTTTTCCTTGCTTGGAAGATATCCTTTCAACCTAATCTATCAATGGTCATGGTTCCCATGTCTGGAAATTCAATACTTCTACAAAATTGCATCTTCTACCAACTCTTCCTAAGATTTTGGTGCTAAGTCCTATATGATAGGTAGTACCTTATCCTCAATTTCCTTATCCGACATGGAAGGCTCATAGAATTTAATATTTTTCACGTTGACTGCTAAGTATATGTGCATATATGGGGGTAGACCGAGTTTATAGGCATCGTGCACCTTCTCCAATACCTCAAAAGGACCATACCATAGAGCCTTGATCTTCTTATCGAGACCCTGTATCCTTTCTTTGTTCAAATGAAACGAAAATATATATCCCATCTTGAATGTTTTCTCAGTTCTATGTTGATCATGTTTGGCCTTGTACCTTTATTGTGACTTGTTCAATGTCTCCTATACTTGAAAATGGATCTGCCTAATCTTTTCAACAGATTTCTCCATTTTTAATGCTTCTCATGTGACGTCTTCCCTCACTCCTCCTTGTTTTCCATATAAAACATCCAAGGGTGAATGAAAAAATATGCAAAGCAAGTTTTAGAAGGGTACTTACTTGTCAAAGTATGGATTTCTCTTTTATAAGAGTGTTGAATATAAATTATATTACCATCCTTGGTCGTTGCATGATTCTGATTGTAACCCCTCAAAATTTGAACCAACATCCTCTTGATTACTTTTGTGTATCCATATATCTATGGATGGAATGATGTATATCTCTTCAACTTGGTGTCCATATCTTCCCAAAGTGTAGTCCAGAAGGCACTAAGAAATTTGGTATCCCTGTTTGAGATGATGCTCCTTGGTATCCCAAAGTGCACCCATACCTATTCAAAGAACATGTTTGTTTATTCATGTCCATTCCTATTTATTGTAAAACCACCCACACAATCCATCGAAATACTTCCCCAAGGTCAAGTGGGTATAGGTAAGGGATGGTATAAACCTTTATTTACATTACTATGTTTTTTGGTACAACAAAGTATGCATCCTCTAATATATCGAGCTAAATCTTCTTTCATTTTGGGCCAATAAACATACCTTTGTAAATTTGAAACTCTCTTCCCAACACCAAATTTTCCCGCAACCTTGAAGGTGTGAACCTCTCTGATAGAACATAATATTTCACCTTTAGGGAGACAAAGCTTATATAGCTTCTAGAGCAACCCATTCTGGAGATGATAGTTAGCCTTATCATGACCTTGTTCTACACAAATTTGGACATATAGTTGTTAAAACACCTCTTTAATATTTTCATCTTTTATGTATGCCTCTTTGTATGCATCATGGGTAAAAGGATCCATATGAATAATATTTACCAAATCTATAATATTAGATGTGGATGGAATTGAAATCATTTAAATCAACTTATCAGTATCACCCTTCTTATATTTGATGACTAGATGAAACTATTGCAAAAATCCCATCCACTTGTAATGTCTGGTTTACTAACTCATAGTATAGGCCTGAAGATACTACTGTGGTTGGTGATCAATGTGTATAATGGTTTCCTTTCCCATTGAAGAGTGCTTCCATTTCTTAACAACTTGATCTAGGGCATAAGTTCCTTAGCATATGTAGGGTAGTTTAGGACTCCCCCATGAAACATCTCAAAATGATAACATACAATCTTACCTCCTTACATCAAGACTACTCCCATAGCATATCCACTCTCATTTATCTCAAATTCGAAGGGATACTACAATTTAGGAAATGAAAGGATTAGTGATTGACTAATATTCCATTTCATCTCATCAAAAATATTTCTATTGATTCTTTCATCACTAGAAACTCTTAGAACTGGTTGTTATGGCATGGAATCGCATAGTTACTATTGAAAAACTTTCATGTCAAATTTTAGTGCATACAAGAACGAACTGGAAAAAAATCCAAGTTTGCCCCATTCACAAGTCACTCTACGTGGGGTCAAATTAAAGAAAAATTTCCACTAATTGGTAATTAATGGACAACCTTGAAAATGGTTAGACAAACCAAAGTTAAAATTAGAGATGATGGTATAAACCTGAATGAGATTCTCTTGGTTTTAGACCTTGTGCATGGTAGATGATATCTTAAAGCATCCTTTAGGCCCTTGAATACTATTTTTTTTATCCATATACCATATACAAAACCTTAAGAGTCATATATAGTTCATAAAACCTTGTAATGGTGCCAATATGACACATAGGCCAAATATTTCATTTATAGGGCCTATGTGGTGGTTTTAGACCCTATGCATGGTTTGGGAGTCCTAAAATAATATTCTATTCCTTAAGACATTTATAGTTCCTTCTCATATCATGTCCATGACTTGGAGAAGCACATTTTGAAAAAATTCAATGCTGGTCCCTTTCACTAGTCGTTGTTTTTAGAAAGTTCTGATGAATATGCTATAGGAACGATGAACATGTTCATTGAAACCTTGTCACAATACGATGATAATGATGATGAAAATTTCGACGATAGATAATTTCACCTCCTTCACAGTTAGGTTATAATTTTGTTGTTTGATTGTCGAATTCTTTATGTGATTTGTATTTGAGTCTCAAAGCCCTCCCATATCGTCAACGCATGCATCTACTATAGCCATGTCAAATTTCAATGTGTACAAGAAAAAACTAAAAAAAAATCAACATCGGCCCCATTCATAGGTCACTCTGCGCGGGGTCAAATTAAATAATAATTTCCACTAATTGGTAATTAATGGACAACCTTGAAAATTGTTAAACAAACCAAAGTTAAAATTGGAGATGATGGTATAAACCTAAATGAGATTCTCTTGGTTTTAGACCTTGTGCGTGGCATATGAGCTCTTAAATCATCCTTTAGGCTCTTGAATACTATTTTTTTTATCCATATACCATGTAAAAAGACTTAAGACTAGAATTCTATAGCTCATAAAACCTTGTAATGGTTCCAATATGACACATAGGCCAAATATTTCATTTATAGGGTGTATTTGGTGGTTTTAGACCCTATGCATGGTTTGGGAGTCCTAAAAGCATATTTTACACTTTAGGACATTTATAGTTCCTCCTCATACCATGTCCATGACTTGGAGAAGCATAGTTTGAAAAAATTCAATGTTGGCCCCTTTCACTGGTCGTTGTTTCTGGAAAGTTCTGACAAATATGCTATATGAATGAAGAACATGGTCATTGAAACCTCTCCACAATACGATGATAATGATGATGACAAACACGATGATGGATACTTTCATATCATTCACATTTATCCTATAATTTTTTTTTTGATTGTTGAATTCTTTGTGTGAGTCGTATTTGAGTCTCGAAACCCTCCCATACCATCAACACATGAATTTACTTTAACCATCTCAAATTTCAATGCATAATTGGCCCCATTCACAGGTCACTCTATGAGGGATAAAATTAAATCATAATTTCGACTAATTGGTAAATGGACAACCTTGAAAATTGTGAGGTGAATGAAAGTTAAAATTGGAGATGATGTTATAAACCTGAATGAAATTCTCTTGGTTTCAACAATAATATATTCTCTACTGAGAAAGGCCAACCACATGAAGGTGGAAGCTCAAATGGCTCCCCCCCACCCACTCACATCACTCTCAATACCCCAATACCCAATTTATCTACTATAAAATATTTGAAAGCAACATAGTAAGAATCAAGCATAGAAACTAAGAAAACAAAAAATTAAGGTAAATGAAATAGAAGAAATCAATTGAAAACATAAAAATACATAGCTCATACATTTCAACATTTCGATATCATTAATATTCTTCTTCATCCAACTCAACATCAATATCATCCATTTCAGAATTGATGTTGAAAGGATTGGCCATATCAACATCATCATTAATTTCATCATTTCCAATCATATCATCGTCTATATCATCATCAGGAAAATTGTTCCATTCATTTTGTTCAACATCTTCAAGTTTTTCATCTAACACATCGTCGATATCATCTTCATCCAGAACATTGTATAGAACATCTCCTTGAACTTCTACGACATCTTTGTATGACACATGAACTAAATTCTCCACTGTATCATCTTCTTCTTCAATATCATCTTCTTCCACTACATTATAATTTACCGACCTTCCTCTTGGATCATATCTAACAACATATGACCAACCCCCTCTACTTGGAACCTCTGAGTAAAATACCTATTAGCATTGGCTTGGAAGAACATTGGGCTTTGATCTTGGCTCAACATTCATTGTATTAACCATGGTAAATTTGTTAGCATGTTGATTAGAACTTCTATCAGGATCATGTTCATTCATTTGTAGCCTATACCATTTGATGTCGAACAAAACTAATTTGAAGGATTTAAATTCATACTCAAGTATATCATCCAAAATCCCATAGTATTGATTTTCAGAGACTTTTGGATGTCTGTCACTTCTAGAGGAAACATTAGTAACCTGAAATACTGTAGTTATCCCACTATCAGAAGTTTTCATCTTTTCATCCAACTTTTTTATGCGAAATTTGTGGCCATTGCACCTCATATCCTTGTGGTGTTTCAACTAAAATATGCCAGACATGTAAAAAAATCATTGTCAATTAATAAACATATTTATACTTGGAAATTATGAAAATTAAGAAAAAAAAAACACGCCATATACATCAATATAATATATTAAAAAACTAAATAGTATGTGTGAATATGCTTTTCTGTTTATCTTTTAAACCATATGATAAATTAATTTTCCTTTGTGCAATATTGGTATCTCCTTTACGTTCATCTTCTTTGACAAATGCAACCACATCATACCATGATAACCTACCATTATTAGATTGTATAGATCACTCAATCCATACCTTCATCCAATCAAGATTGTTTGCAATGTATAAATGTATTTCATTCCACTCTTGACCAGCTGTATTAAAGTAAAACAATTCACATATAATCAATTACCATGATACACCTTCATAGTAATGGATTATGCAGGAAGACTAAAAATTAAATAAGTACGATATAAAAAAAATAAAAAATTAAATGTATTATAAATCCCCACCATCTACTTACAAGCCACTTTCCTCATTCTACCTTTCCCCAATAGGTTCTCCCCTTCAAATTTGTTGATGGAGTTGACATCCCAAATGCAATCCACATTAATACTTGCAACTATTTTAGTAATATATTGAGTAATATAAAACATGGTTTCATATACCATACATCCCTCTACCATAGAACCCTCAGGACATGCTCTTTGTTTAACGAAAGCCTTCAATTATTTAAAGTGCCTCTCAACGATCCACATTGACCTTATGTGTATAGTTCCACACTCTTCAATCTCCTCAACTTGGTGTATGAGGTAGTGTTTTTGTGTATTGAAATTTTTTGGAGGTAGAGACCTTTTCATTTCACACATTAGATGAGGAATTTGTCTCCTTCAATACTTTATATCTTATTTATATATTTCTTTAGATGAAAACCATCTACAAATGATGCAAGCAAATCATAGGTTTAAAAAAAAAAAAGTATAGTAGTACATTACAAGTAAAACACATGTATTCAAATATAAGTTGTACAACGAATTGAATAAATTACACTTTGCATATAAATCACCACTTATCTCATGTATTTTCCAAGATCATATATAACGTTTTTGACATTGTTGTCAAAGTTGTCTAGGAGAGATAGATATAGAACATACCGCAACAAACAATGAATCATTATTTATTCCCAAATTAGTAGAAAAAAAACACTAACAAGATGTTTCACCAATACATAATTGTATACAAAAAAATAATTACCTTAATCAAGTTATGCCAATCATGAGCTTTTACCCCACCTAATTCACCTTTCTTTATTAGGATATTCTTTATGTTTGAAGAAAATCCAGTGGGAAATTCAATTTTTTCAATAATCTCTTTTACATCCTTGCTTTGTTTCTCTGTCAATAACCATGGAAGGGTTCTTATATTTTGGTCTCCATCACTACTTTAATGAATCACACTTTGCAATGCATGATTGACCTCCTTAATGTCATTACAAATCTTGACAATTTTTTCTTTGTCACTCCTTCCATCTAAGATTCTCCATAACGTTCCTGTTACATTCTTCTCAATGTGAATTGTATCGAAAAACAAGTGAACAATTTTTGGGTGCTTATAGTATGGGAGCCTACTGAATTGTATAGGATAACTTTTCATTCCTTGTGGAAGGGTGTAACATCCCCATTACCAAACTGATATGATACCACTTTGTAACGTACTCGTTACATTAATGCTATGATACCATATTATCAACAACTAACATGATTACTCTGATACTAATTAAAAACATATAAATACTCTACAATGCATGGTTACATACATATTCATAAAATAACTATACACAATCATAACATAATTATACATGTAACATAAACAGGATAACCCATTAAATCAAATGTATAATTATCACTACAATGCATCATTTAACACACAAATGACAACTTATATTTAAATAAATGACACCAATTGCGTGCAAACCTTCCACGTTCCTCCAAGCCTTAAACCACATTGCTCATCACTCTTAGTAGTGGGTCACCCCCAAGCTGGGGCTAAACTCCAATTGGGTAAGGGTTCCTATCCAAGCTAAGTTATACCATCCAATAAGAAACTTAGTCACATGTAACTCAGTCACAGGTGACTCAATCACGGGAAACTTCATCACAAATGTCAATTCATATTGAAAGCCTACAATCCCTCATTCCCCACATGCTTGTCCCACCCTAGGAATTGTACCCCTTATCTGTTGAACATTCCTTCGGTTGCCCCACTTCCTTTCTAGGGATTCAACAACAGGTCAGTCAGGAAGTGTCAGAATCCCGTCATTGCATTTTGACACCTCGGGAATTAATTCCCAACAATTCTCTCACCTATAGAGAATGCAATGTCCTACGGGCCTGAAAACCCGACTCCTTAGTCCAACTCTCCAAGCTAATCAATGTACAGATATCTATGACAATAACAAAAAGGTTCGATGATAGTTACCACATGGTACAGATGATCCCCTTATGATGGAATGATGATGAATGATAATGGAATGATGAAGAATAAATGACTAATGATGCCAAAATGTATGAAGTCTAAACTATATGAGTGCATGTTCCCAAATTGACACTTGTCATGTTGATAATTGTCTTCAATCCACACGTCCCCCTCCTTTGGACTTAGGATAAAATAATATCCCTATTTTATTCTTTTAAGGAATATTAATATAATATTCTTTTTTGGGTTTGAGCCCCCTTAACTTAGCCCCTTTACCTCAGCTAGTGGAGTTTTATCCCCCGATACTATTTTACGTGGTTGATCTTTTGCAGTGATGTATGTCATTATATTTTCATATGGTTACATTTACATTCTCAGTACAACAATACTAATCCTTTTACATCCTGGCTCACCAACCTCAAAATACACAGATCATGCACTAAACTAGTGCGCATGAAACTTCTGGGATGCACACACTCTCCTTTCAGTGTGTCACTCTCACACCCTTACATAGGTGTGCATTACAACATGACATATATACAAAAAGGGTCTCTAACCTCCAAAGTCGCGCACCAAACTGATGTGCGTTGAATCTTGGAATGTGCGCCATTTTCCTTCATGCGCAATCCTTTCGCACTCACACATTTGCACGTTGCATACATTAAAATGTTCCACTTTTAGTGAGTCATTCTCATGTACTTCACGTTAGATTCCTTTTAAATTGTGCACATTCTTTTTGGTCTGAGATTCATGTGCACTAACTCAATGCGTATAAATCCAAACCAAAGATCGGATACTATCATCTCATCAACTTGTATGTAAATTACAGTTACATTTATATGTATACTTGGGGTTCAACCTAGGGGTATTGCATTCCCCTCCCCCTTATGTATGCACTGTCCTCAGTGTAGTATATACACATATACAACCAAAATTTCAAAAGTCTTAAAAAAGATGCAGGTATTCTACCTGCATAACATCCTCATTCTCCCAATTTGCATCCTCAGGGCTGTACCAGGTCCATTGGACCTTTACTAGGCCTATGGATCAATTCCAAAATTGATTGATCTTCCAATCCAATATGAACACTAGATGCACTTGAAAACCACCTTCTTGCTCCACTTGAATCACATTCCAATCAATGACATGATTAGTATCATGTACATGTCTTTTAAGTAATGATACATGGAATACATTATGAATATGCATTGATGTAGGCAATGCAAGCATGTATGCTACATGCCTAATCCTTTCTAGGATTTCAAATGGCCCACAAAAATGAGCTACGAGCTTTGACCAATTTCCCGATTTGAGGGAACTTTTGTTGGCTTTTATTTTCAAAAACACATGGTCACCCACATTAAATTCCCTGTGAGTTTTACCCTTATCAACATAACTTTTCTTCCTATCCTAGGTAGCCTTTAAATTCTGGTTTATTTTCATCATCCGCTCTTCCATTTCTTTGAGTAGTTCTAGCCAACTATTGTGCGGTCTATTGGGTTGTCCCAACTCGCTAGTGTGTTTCAATGTTTACCATAAAGTGCCTCAAATGGGCGGATCTTCAAGGATGCTTGGTATCCATTGTTGTAAGAAAAATCTACCAAGTGAAAATAGTCTTCTCATTTGGATGGTTTATCCATCACATACATCCTTAGCATATATTTTATTACCTGATTCAACCTTTTTGTTTGACCATCCGACTCTGGATGATAAGTTGTGCTAAAATGCAGATTTGTTCCAAATTCCTTGAATAATCCTTTCCAAAATTTTGATGTAAATTTTGGATCTCTGTCAGACACAATTGTCTTAGGCATCCCATGTAATCGAGCTATTTCCTTCATATAAATATCAATGAGGTTAGTTGCCTTATGAGTAAGCTTTACTAGAATAAAATGAGTAGGTTTGGTAAGATTATCCACCACTACCATGATAGAATCATGTTGATTGTTAGTTCTCGGTAGTTTAGTGATAAAATCCATTTTTTAAATTTCCCATTTCCACTCAGGGATGGGAAATCGATGCAGCATACTGGCTAGATGTCTATATATAGCCTTGACCTTTTGGCAAGCCAAACACCTAACAATAAAATCAACAACTTCTTTCTTCATGCCTGACCAATAATATTGGCTCTTGATAGCTACAATAGTTTTTTGGTAGCCTGGGTGTCCAGCATAAGGTACATTATGCATTTCTCCCAATATCCTATTCTTCAATTCTCGATAATTTGGCACATAAATTATTCCTTTGTACATGATGATTTCATCATTTTCCAGCTTATAATCCACAACTTTCTGCTGTAAATTTACTTGCTAAAGTTTTTCCTTTACCTCCATGTATTTTTGATATGATTTTGCAACCTTTAGAATTATATCTTTCAAATCTGATTGGTACATGCTAATGGATGTATCATGCATCTCATGCACCCTCCTGCTAAGTGCATCAACTACCTTGTTCTCCTTACCTTTGATATGTTTTATATCAAAATCATATTCACTGAGGAAATATAGCCACCTTCTTTTCTTGACATTTAAAGTTGGTTGTCCAAACAAGTATTTCAAACCACTATAGTCTATCCTCAACTCAAATCTATTTCCCATGAGATAGTACCTCCACATCTTCAAGGCATGCACTATGGATTCCGACTCCAAATCATGAGTTGCATATGTCTTTCATGCTCCTTCAATTTCCTTGATTCATAGCACACCACATACCCATTCTGAATAAGGACTCCACCAATCCCTTCTTTACATGCATCAGTGCATACGATGAAATTTTCATTTGGATCAACAATTCTTAGTATTGTAGCACTTGTTAGTAAATGCTTCATGTGTTGGAAACTTCTTCCAAAATCATGTGTCTATTCAAACTTCACACCTTTATTCTGTAAGGAATTAACTGGGTGTGAAATATTTGAGAATCCTTCAACAAAAATTCTATAGTAACCTACAAGGACCATGAATGATCTCACTTCTGATACATTCCTTGGCATTGGCCATCCTTCAATGGCCTTTATATTTTCTGGATCTACAACTATCCCTTTCTTTGAAATAATTTGACCCAAATAATGAATTTGCTTATGATAAAATGAGCACTTGCTCAATTTGGAATAAAACTAATGCTCCCTCAATACCCATAACACCATTCTTAAGTGTTTCTCATGCTCTTACTCATACTTAGAATATATCAAAATATCATCCAAGAAGACAATGACAAATTTATCCAGGTAATTCCTGAATATACCATTCATGAGACACATGAAGATAACTGGTGCATTAGTTAATCCAAATGGAACCACTGTAAGCTCATAATGTCCATACCTTGTTCTGAAAGTAGTCTTGTTAATGTCTTCTTATTTAATTCTTACCTGATGATAACCCGACCTGAGATCAATCTTCGAGAATATTTTTCCATCTTTCAACTGATCAAAGAGGTCAACTATCCTTGGCAAAGGATACTTGTTCTTCACAGTTACCTTGTTCAACTGCCTAAAGTCAATACAATGTCTCAAAGTTCCATCCTTTTTCTTTACAAACAATATTGGGGCACCCCAAGGTGACACAACTGGGAATATATATCCCTTCTAGAGAAGCTCCTCAAGTTGCATTTGTAATTCCTTCAGTTTTGGTGTACTCATCCCATAAGGAGTATTGGATACTAAATCTACTCTAGGAATCAGATTGATGGAGAAGTCAATATCTCTCTTAGGTGGAAATCATGGTATTTCATTGAATACATCTTCAAACTATTTTAGGACTACATAATATTCAATAGTTGGTACCTTATTCTTAGGTGTCCCTTCCATATGTGCTTCAAATATTTGACACCCATTCCTGTAACTTTTCTTCAGTTGCAAGGATGAAACCTCTCTGACAGATACTTCTTTGGGCATTCCTTGTACTCTCCTTAAGTTTCCTTCTTCATCCAAGCAAGTAAAAGATTTATTATAATAGTCCAGGACATCCTGGTGTTGGTCTAACCAATCCATACCGATTAGGAAGTCATCAGAACCTAAAGGTATGATGTTCAAATATACCCTAGTGTTCAATCCATTCATGATCATTGAACATGCCTTAACCATCTCATGAATTTTTCTTTTATCTCCAGTAGCTAGCTGTACCATCCAAGGTTTTCCAAGCCTGTTTCTTGGAAATTGTAATATTTACACCAACTTAGGATCTAGATAACTATGACTAGCTCCCGAATCAATTTAAATATCAATGGGATGGTTAATGATCTTACCTTCCACTTCAATCATCTGTGATTGAAACTCAACTTTCTTGTTGTTGAGAGTTGCATAGATCTTAGGTACATGTATGCGCATGTCCTCCACTGTTTCAGCTTACTATGCATTGTGAATAGTCCTCACTTTTTCACTTATGTGGGGGAAATCTCTGTACATATTATCTCCCTTACAACCCCAACATTGAATAGGTGGTTTCCTTGGTCTTTCTCCTAATGCCTCTGTCATTTTGGATTCTTTAGAGGTTGGTTGCCCCTGAGAGTTATTTCTGAAGAATGGTGGCTTAGGCCCCTTCTTCCTCTATTCTATTTTTCTTTTGTTCTTATCTTCCCAAGATTTTTGGTAAGTTTCTCTCCCTTTATGTTGATCATAAAGGAACTTATCCCTTCTTATAGTTTCTTCCAATGTTTTGGGATCATCATATTGTATCCTGTCACTGATAAATGATGGATGCCCACTCAAATATCTTTGAATCTTAACTTTCTAATCCTTGATGAAGGAAACATATTTCAGAAGATCTAAAAACCTCCTTTCATACTCATCTATGGCCATGCTCCCAAGATTGAGTTCAAAGAACTCATTCATTTTCTTGTCATAGTATCTCTTAGTCAAGTATTTCCTTTGAAAATACCTCTTGAATTCCCTCCAAGTCACCTTCTTCTCATCAATGTGTTATACCTGCACAAATTGGTCCCACCACATGGATGATTTTCCTTTGAGCTGATAAATAGAAATTCTACCTCGTGCTTGTGAAGAGTAATTATGTAGCTGAAAATACTTCCTAATGTTTAGAAACCATGTCTCTACATCCTCATCCTTATTGTGTTCACCATCAAAATTAGGAGGCTTGATTTTATTCATTTCCCCTGTAGCTCATCCACCCCACACCTCTTCTTATGCTTCCTAACATGACTTGAACTACTATGTTCTCTCCTAGTGGAATGCCTTAGAGAGTGATGGTGTTGTCTTTCAACACTTTTTGTTATACTTCTATTATCATGAGACTTATGGCTTCCTGATCTACTCGACTCAGTCTTCTTATCCATATTCTTCTCTATTATGTCCAAGCTTTGCATCAACTTGATGTTGAAGTCTTCCTGCTTCTCCTTGGATTTCATAAGCTTGTCGTTATCAACTTTATAACTCAGGACATCAAACTTTTTATGGTTTCCACCAAGTTCATGCTTTCTTCCTTACCTTCTCCATGTCCATTTAAATTCGTACCTTCATTACCCATATGGGCATACATTCCTCCGATCTCTTCTTCATGGTTGTAAACACCTATACATATTCCATGATTCTAAAGTTTTGTTGATCTTGTTCTGATCTAATGTTGTTAACTCTGCAAAATGTGCATCCAACAAAATTTGTTAGGATAAACAATTTAACAAAACCATGAAATTATGTACATTTCAGTTTCCATAAAGCTTCATAATTATCTCTTCTAATTTCTTGGGAAGATTGACTTCCCAATCGACTTTGTGTGCACTACTTCTCAATTATAATCCATAATTAACATGGGCCAAATTTTCATACGCAACGCTAGAATATAGTGCATGCATCACGCACCTATAACCAGTGTACATACTTTTATGTTGTGCGTCAATATTTACTGAGCAAAAATTTTGTGTCACACACCAATGATCTACGCAGACTGCAAGCACTATACTACACAATGCTAAGTTTTGATGTTTTCATACTGTGCACCAATATTTCCTGCAAACCAATATTTTTTCATGTGCCAATATCTACTAAACACATATTTTGTGTCATGCATCAATATTCTGTGTGCACTTCAAACACAACGTTGCGCGCGCAACAACAAAATCGAATCGTGCTCTACCAACACTTCAAGTGTACACCTTGTGTATCACCCTATTAATTGTGTGCCACAAACTCTTCTTCATGTGATGACAATATTTAGTGCATCCTTCAGTGCACTCGTATTCTGCGCACACCATCAATTATACCCAGAGTAGTGCCAAAACTTAGTGTACATGCCCTATGTACCTTTATTTTCGGCGCAACACCAAAATTTTAACACACACACTTTCAAAACATTATTTTTCCACATCACCGACTCTGCAGAGTGAAGTACCCAATTTTAATGCACACTCATGCATACCTTTTTCTTCTTGTGCATAACTACTACTTAATGCACACAATATTTTTTATGGTTAACTGATTTTTCCATGAATTTTGATGCAGGAATTGGGGCTTCTGCTCGATTTTCACCCAATTTATTCCATGGTCATTCTGCAATCATGCAATTTTCGCAATTTCACTCCAATATACCCAAATTCAACCTCTGCAACAACAATTTTATGTGTGTGCCGCTGGTTGATATTCATGGTGCAAGTTTTCTAATTCATTCATGAATTGAGAAACTTATTCAAACAATCCCACCCAATCTGTCGCAACTTCCCTGTAACTTCAATTTTGACCAATTCTTGTCTGAATTTCCTTAACAAGGATTAAAAATAAGGTTATCTCATTCTTTAACCAGATTTCCTTGAATTCTCCATGAACTTAACAACAAAAATTGGGCCTTTTCCCAATTCCACGCAAGTGCTTCAAATTTCAATCATGGACGCACTATAACATGAAAATTAGCCACTCTTGAATTCAATTCTCTACTAGAATTTTCTTTGGAATTATGCTAACGCAACCCATCTAGGATCAATGTTTAAAACTGGGCTCTAATACCATTTTTTAACGTCCCTATTACCAAACTGCTCTGATACCACTTTGTAATGTACCTGTTACATTACTTCTCTGATACCATGTTATCAACAACTAACAAGATTTTTCTAATAATAATTAAAACCATATAAATACTCTGCAATGCATGGTTACATACATATTCATAACATAATTACACGCATTCATAAAAAAATTATACATGTAACATAAACAGGATAACCCATGAAAGAAAATGTATAATTATCACTACAACACATGGTTTAACACACAAATGACACTTATATTTAAATAAATAACACCAAATGCATGCAGTCGCAGACCTTCCACATTCCTCCTAGCCTTAGACCACGTCGCTCATCACTCTCAACAGTGGTCCACCCCCGATCTGGGGATAAAATCCACTTCAGTAAGGGTTCCTAGCCAAGCTAAGTTATCTCAGTCAACATGAAACTCAGACACATGTGATTCAATCATAGGAAAATCCATCATAGATTCCAATTCATACTTACATCCTATAGTCCCTCATTCCCCACATGTTTGTCCCACCCCAGGAAGTGTACCCCTTCTCTTCTCAACAGTCCTTCGGCTACCCCACTTCCCTTTCAGGGCTTCAACAACAAGATCGAAAGGAAGTCTCAAAGTCCTGTCGCTGCAATTTGACACCTCGGGAATTAATTCCTAACAATTCTCTAATCTAGAGAGAATTCAATGTCCTACGGGCCTGAAAACCCGCCTCTTCAGTCCAGATCTCCAAGTTAATCATTGTACATATATCTGTGACAGTGACACCAAGTTACTATGATAGTAACAATAGGGTTTGATGACAGTTACCAGAGGGTATGGATGATCCCCTCATGATGGAATGATGATGAATGATAATGGAATGATGAAGAATGATAATGGAATGATGAAGAATGAATGGTGAATGATCCCAAAATGTACGAAGTCCAAACTATATGAGTGCATGTTCCCAACTTAACACTTTTCATGTTGAGAACTATCTTTAGTCCACATGTTCCCCTCCTTCGTACTTAGGATAAAATAATATACCTATTCTATACTTTTAAGGAATATTAATATAATATTCCTTTTTGGGTTTAGACCCCCTTAACTTATCCCCTTTACCTCAACTAGTGGATTTTTACCCCCCCATACTCTTTTACGTGGTTGGTATGTCGTAGTGATGTATTTTCATTATATTTGCATATGATTACATTTACATTCTTAGTACAATAGTACTGATCTTTCTGCATCTAGGCTCACCATCAACTAAATACACAAATCACGCACTAAAATAGTGCGCACAAAACTTTTGGGATGCACACACTCTCCTTTTAGTGCACCACCCTTGTTCCCTTACATAGGTGCGCGTTACAACATGACATATATACAAAGAGGTTCTCTGACCTCCAAAATCGCACACCAAATCGATGTGCGCTAAATCCTGGAATGTACATCATTTTCCTTCAGTGCACCATCCTTTCACACTTACACCCATGCGTGTTGCATATGTTAAACATTCGCACTTTTAGTGCGTTGTTCATGTGTGCTTACATAGGTGCACACTATATGTATTAAACTGCGCATTAGATTCTTTTTAAACTATGCACACTCTTTTTGGTGTGAGATTCATGTGCACTAATTCAATGTGCACAAACCCAAACTAAAGATCTTATACTATCAGCTCACCAGCTTATATATAAATGAAAGTTACATTTATATGTACACTTAGGGTTCAACCTAGGGGTATTACAAAGGGCCCCATTATTAATGTCTTCATGGTGACCTTCAAGGTGAAGCATATAAATTAAATATATTACAACAATACTTGGCAATTAGTACAATGAACAAAATGCAATAAAAATATAAAATATTCCAAACATTTCATGTATTATACATAAACGATTTGATCCATACCTTAACAATTTATATTATATTGCAACTACCATAGATGAGGTGTCATTTTCCGTGGTTTTAATCCAGTCTCTTCTTTCCCATTGAAAATATGTTTTTTGATACTTCGATACCTATGGTTCTTGGAGAGGAAGTGCCTATACTCATCAAACACATCATTTCCTAAACTTCTTGAATGAAGAGATTTCATCTTAGGACCACAAATGGGACATGCAAATTTACCGTTTGTTTGAAGACCTGCAAGAGATGGATTAAATTTATATCAATTATTCAAAGTATATTTAATGAAGGGATTATATAAAAAACATGCATGATATGAAATTCATAAAATTAAACACTATTAAAGTGCAGTGTAACGTTATAACATACCACATAGATGTGTTAGCCCTGGGGAATCTTGAATTTCCCATACAAGCATTGCATGGAATTGAAATTCCCTTTGAACACCTACTAGTATAGAGATACCATACATAGTGAATCCCTTACATAACTCTAGTAACTCGTCGATAAGAGGCTCAATATATACATTTATATATTTGACTCTGTACTTAACTAATTGATTGAACAGACATTACATAAATACTACATATATGAGTCAATAAAAAAATATCAAACATAATTATAAGAAAGAATTAAACATCTATAAGCAAACAAAAAAGTACAATACATAATTATGAAACAAACAAGACAAATGAGATGTTACTGTGTTAAAAAAAATTATTCTAAAAAAATACCTGCAACAATCATTGCCAATATTATGTGCTCCCTCTTTATTGACATCCATGGAGGAATGTTATTGTTGATAACAAAAATAGGCCGCGCCGATTAAGTAGATCTGAGCTCTCCAAATGGATTGGCACTGTTAGCTGCCAATGAAAGCCTAAGATTACGAGGTTCGACTTTAAAATGTGGTGATATTTCCTCTATCTTCTTAAAAGAAGATCCATCTGTAGGCATTCAAAGAACACCATCTTTACTTCTATTCTTTGCACGGTAATCCATACACTGTGTTATGCTTTTTCACTTGAACAGTAGCCGCAAACGTGGAATTATGGGAATATAATGAAGAACCTTGTGAGGCAAATTTTTGTTACTTGATCAATTCAATATCTAATAATTTGAAATTTAGGGAATTCTTCTTTCGACAGATGTTCTCCATAATATAGAATATGATCATCAGGACATGTGTGAATAACTTGATACTCCATTCCAATATCTTTCATAATGGCATGTAAATATTGGTATGTGTGACATAAAACATTTGACGGTGGTAACAAAAATTCACCTAACAATCTACAACGTAAAAAAACAATATTGGTTAATGTAAATAACATTAATCGTACATTTTGCATCAAAATTTTACAGATGATCAACTAACAATAAAAATAGAGGAAAAAAGAAAACCTTTATCATCATGTACTGAACGTGACAAAATATATTACATACCTTAGGAGTTGCGTGACACAAGTGTTTGGAAAACTATTGATAACCTTTAAGTTCACCAACAACAATATAGCAGAGAGAAGACTTGTTTTGGAGCCTTCATAAATAGGTTATCTTTCCTTTTCAAGTACATGTATATCAAAAACACCATCAAGCTGGTCATCATCATCATCCATTCCAACATTATTAAATGTCTCATAGATCAATATATTTTTCCCATCTACTTCAACTATGTTATTAGCATCATCATCTTCTTCCATAGGATCATTAACTTGATCTTCAATATTCGCTCCATGTTCTTGAAGAGGTGCTTGTACAACCACGTATTCCTCCACAGAAAATTCCCTAGGGTGTTGTTCCCTTATAATTACAAACAATCAAGTAATATTAGTGTATATAACAAATACTAAAATGATACAAACATTTACAAATATAATATAGGAAAGCAAAGACAACAAAGACAAAGACAAAAACAACTTAGATGAGAGCGAGAAACAAAGACAACAAATTAATGATTAAGCTTGTGCAAATTACCAAGATGTTTATGAATATGTTGACAAATTTTGGAAAATTGTTGCTTTTCTTGACATGTCAAAAGAGAGACACTTTGTGAGATATATAGTCACAACCAACAAAAAAAACATATTCCTTTTTCTTCATCATCATTATGTCATGTTCTTTCTTGATTTCACTTGGAGAACACAAGTTTTAAGTGGATGGAAACTTTCCCCAACCCAACTTGGAGACCATGGTTTAATTTGCAAAGGGTTGAGAGATGAGGGATTAGGGGTTAACACATTAGTGATCCAAGGGTTAAGGGTTAAGGGGTTATGGTTTAAGTTGGGGTAATTAAGGGTCAAGGATAGGGGTACTTACTGGTTTAGGGGCTTATAAGGGGTCAAGGGACAAGAGATTAGGGGTTAATAGGTTATTGGTCGTCCAAGGGTCAGGGGTACTTAGGAGTTGGTATTCTATATGGAGCGACCAACTTAGTCAGTGAGAGTGAGAAACAAAGACAACAAATCATTAATGATGAATCTTGTACAATATACCAAGATGTTTATGGATATTTTGAAAACATATAGGAAAAATGTTACTTTTCTTAACATGTAGAAAGAGAGACACTTTGTGATATATATAGTCACAACCAAAAAAAAAAACAAACATATTCTTATTTTTCCTTCATCACTATGTCATATTTTTCTTGATTTCACTTGGAGACAACAAGTGTTAAGTGGATGGAAACTTCCCTCGACCCAACTTGGAGATGACGATTTAATTTAGAAGGGGTCAAGAGCTAATGGATTAGGGGTTAACGCATTATCCATGCAAGGATTAGGGGTTAGGGGTTAATGTGTTAGGGTTTAAGGGGTAATTATGGGTCAAGGATAGGGTTACTTAATGGTTTAGGGATTTATAAGGGGTCAAGGGATAAGGGCTTAAGGGTTAAAAATTTATTGGCCATCCAACGGCTAGGGGTACTTAGGAGTTGGTATTCTATATGGATAAATCATCTTAGGTGAGAACAAGAAACAAACACAACAAATCAATGATGAAGCTTGTGTAATTTATCAAGATGTTTATGAATATGTTGAAAAAATATAGGAAAAATGTTACTTTTCTTGACATGTAAAAAGAGAGACACTTTGTGAGATATATAGTCACAACCATAAAAAAAACCTATTCTTATTTCTCCTTCATAATTATGTCATTATCTTCCTTGATTTCACTTGGTGACCACATATTTTAAGTCGATGGAAATTTTCCCACAACTTGGAGACCACGGTTTATAAGGGGTTGAGATATTATATATCCCTCTGATCCCTAACCCTTAAACCACCCCGAATATCTAAACCATTAACCCCTAACCCTTTACTCCATATCTCCTAACCCCTCAGACCTTATCCCCCTAATACTTAACACCTTAACCCCATTCCCCCTAAGCCCTTAAACCCCTAACCCCTAATCCCTTGACTCCTAACCCCTAAACCCTTCATCAATAACCTCTAAACCCTTCATCAATAACCCCTTAACCCCTAATCCCCTAAACTATTAACCCATAACCCGTCCCAATGCATGAATCCCTAACCATAAGACTTTTAAACCCTAAACCCCTAACCCCTACTCCCTAGAACCCCATTAACCTCTAAATCCCATAGGACCTAAACCCCTAAACCTACCTTAAATGCTAGCCTATTAACCCCTAACCCCTTAACCATTGAGCCCTAATATGGCCTTATTAACCCTTAAACCACTAAAACCTTAACCCCTAACCCCTTACATCTTGTACCCCTAAACCTTAAACCCCTTAAGCATTAAAACTACCCTAAACCCTAATTAAAATCTACATCTTATGTCTACTTCTTCTCTTCTTAACTTACTCTCAATTTTTTCTGTATGTAGAATATATCCATAAAGAAAAAATAATACAATATATTGCTTCTACATTTATCATATAAACAGTTACAAAAAAAATATGCAATATAAAGACATATAATGAATGACTTACCAAGGGACGATATTCATGCCTTCCTTCAAGGCGTCCATACTCTCTACACTCTCTTTTAGTTGTTTTTATTAAAAGTCTCCTTCTGTTATAGCCCCTGCATATTTTATAATGGCAATAACATTTTCAAACACCCAAAGCCTCCAATGTAGATCTCACATCTCCTTGTCCTCCTAGAGGAATGTTATGTGACATTTTTCCTTACCATACTTTCAATGATGATTATCTTCAAAAATCAACCTGAGTAGTTTAACTATTTGTAATGCAATTAACAAAATAAAAATAAAAATAAAAATTGTATTTTGACCAAAAAATATCCCCTATAACCTATGCAAGTCGTCATTGGTACAACAACAATGTCAAACGTCTCTAATAGTTCTAAATTTTTTAATTATATATCACTTTTTCGTCGAACTTCCGATGATTGTTGACCAAAGAGACGTTGTTTAATGGAAAAAAAATATTGACTTTGTCAAATGTCGGTATGGAAACACATAGATCATTGACCCGATCAACCGTCGAATATTCAATGGAGTCTATTTTCGTCAAATATCCGATGAAAGGGACTTTATCGTTGGCTATCCAATGATAAATTCCCTTTCATCAAATAGTTGACGAACATCATGTATTAAAAAAAAAAATACAAAAAATGCAAGTAAAATCCAATAGTATGGCCGATTTTATCGATACTATCGGAGTAAGACCTCAGTTTTTCCGTCGATATGTAGTAGTGGGATTTATGAGTTGCAAATAATATCTATTTAATTTACATTAATGAATAGCTTTAACCTATTGGAAATTTAGGTAACAACAAACATTTTTAGTATCCTTCAGTGACCCCTGCACTCTAAAAAAGACACCCACAAAGACAATTTCTACATTGAATTTTTTTACAATTCTTCTTGTGAACCTCAACATTTTTTTACCTTCAAAGATACCCTCGAAGACAATTGGCATCCATCAATTTTTTTTTATTTCTTTACGAATCAAAGTTTGTATCCCTCTCAGAACTTTAATTTCTTTTCACTCTTAAATATTTATTCATTCCAAGGGACCATTTAAATACATTGGGGTTTGAACTGCAAGTTTTATTTGAGCCTTTAGGGTTAATACATCAAGGTTTTAAGATGGAGCTATGCTATTGTTATATCATCTCTCACTAATTTATCCTTCTGATATTACAAGGTAGAGAACGAGTGGTTGGAAAACATTGTTTTCAAACTCTTGGAGAGAGCCTAATAATGTTATAATTCCCCCACTTATGATGCCAATGCATTCACCATGCTTGTATTCCATGCCTCGCTTAGATTATTCATACATAGAGAAACTAAAATACTCCATGCTAAAGAGAAATTATTGAAACTCGAGCATCTTACAAAAATGTATGAGTTTCTTATTTTTTTTTGGGTATATACCCATCTCCTTAAACTCCTCTCTATACCCAAACTAATTTCTATGCTATCTAATATAATGCACAATAACCCTAAAATTATAACTACTTAAGGCAGAAGAGGTGAGATATCTTCCATTTAAAAGTATTTGTCTAACTATGTAACCTATTTAAAATTTCTACCTTATTTTAAAAAGTTGCACTCCCCAAGTCATCCATGATCAAAGAAATACTAATTGCAACTATAATCACTGCAACTCTGGGTATGGACGGTGACATGGAGAGTATAATGCCTTCTTCAAATGCGATAAGCACACTAAAATAGATAGAATTATCTTTCATTATCTTGATTTCATAGTCGATAATGAAAGAAGTATTATCTTACATAGATTGAATTTTCATGTTTGTTTTTGCAAATTTTGTCAAATTTGGAGTACAAAATCATTCATTATCAATATCGAATAATCAAAAACTTGAACTATAGCACAATATTATTCAAAAACTAAACCATCAACAATTCATTATACATGTCCAAGGCCATGTATCTATATTCATGATTATCTCAAATGTACATTTTTTTACAAAATGGCACATTGTGCCCAAGATACATAATGGCACCTCATGCTCAAACTAGAAAATAATGGCACCTTGTGCCTTAAATACATAATGGCACTCCACTCCCAAAATGACACATCATGTCCAAGATACATAATGGCACCTCATTCCCAAGAAACATATTGCGTTGCTCATTGACCCTTTCCACGCTAACAACTAGTAGATGCATCTCCAAATACAATATTTCTCTTCGTCAAGCTCAAGGAAAGTCAAGTCTTCCTGCATCAAGGACTAGTGCACCTTTCTAGAGAATGGAAATGAAACGCCATTCACATAATTTATTTTCCACAATTTTATCCAATAACAAACTTTCAAAATACAATTATAATTCAATATAATAAAACTCACAATAGATGAGATTGAATCTTGAGGGAATTGCTCTCATCCACAATGTCTCCCAACAACAATTACAATAATCAAATAATGAAAAAAAAAAATCCTAAAATTGATTCCATATATGCTAAAGAATTTCATCAACTTATGCTCATGATGAATATCTCAATTAATGGCAGAGATTGCCTTCCTAACTTGGAGATAGAGCCATCATTTGAACAACCTGATATGAGGCAATAGTGGGGAATGCATAAGATGTAGATGCAACCATATTATATTTAACAATAATAGATGGAACAATAGTTACGACAATGGGGAAAAGGGGTGCAATGACATTTTAGAGGTAGCTTTGAAGTGGCGATCAATGTGTGTGGTGATAAACACCCATGTGCTGCAATATCAAACAAAGTCCCATGTGTAGAGAAAGTGGAATACTAGTGGTTAGGATAGGGTGGCCATGATCTAGGTATTCCATCCAATGTAAACAAAATAAAAATATATATTCCAACCCAGATAGGCTACTACAAAACCTCAAAAATAAAAGTCCTTACATTCAATATAATGCACTTGAATGGATATAAAAGCATGTTTGTTTTAATACCTTAGGCCGATCCGCTATTCATCCGCTTCAGTACTCTTTTCTGTAACAGTCCCGTTCGTGGAGGGCCCAGCCGTTACTATTATGTTTCTTTAGAAGAAAACAAACAACATAAAAGCTATCCCCCTCTCTTCTCCGCTTGGGTGGGGCATATTCTGTTCAAGAAACTAGCTATAGCGCCGGCAGTTAAGGTTGTGAAAATGTGGTCACCATTAATCACGGGATTCTTCACGGAAAAAGGGTTTTGGATAGATAGATCAAATCGTGTAGTGACTTCGAGATCACATTAGAGCAAGTAAAGATATATTTATAAAATGGGTAAAAAGATTGACAAAATTATAAGTTGTGTCACTTTTCGATCTCTATTGAGGGTCAATATGTTCTCAATTGAGCTTCCATCTTATGAGAAGAAATAATTTCTTTTCTATTTTAATCTCCAATTTATTACCACATAGGGAGATTAACAACTAGAAGGAGATTGTATCTTTGACAATGTTACTTATTTCACTTTTCTCAATAATGTAAGGAATGACACAAATTCATGGATGTAGAGTATTTATAGGGTCAGTTTAATCAAAGAGTAACTATACTTAAAGATAAGTTTAAAATTTTGTACTTCTTTTATTGAAAAGTATGTTATGATTTAGCCTTAGGACAAGAATTAATTAGATGGTTGTATTTAAAACAATTATGTATGAAAAGCATTGTATTCATAATGTAAAAATTGTGTTCAATTGCAACCATTAGCATATATTGAGAGCTTCTTAGGAAGACCCTTCTCAAATTCGTTTTGGTGTAGATCATGAGTAAAGAGAAAAGTTGGCAATTTTACCTTATTGAGTGTCAATAAGACAAATTTACTCAAGAGTCTTAGAGTGCTTATAATGATCATGAGTGAATTGGCATACAAATATTCAAGAAGTGAGTTGGTCATTCACACTCAATTGAGATAGGAGATAACAATTATGTGATTCATATTCATATTCATATAGGAAAATGATAGTAGCGCCCATCCCCCAATATATATTGGCATTGCTCTTAATTATGGCCTACTTAAAAGGAATATGTGATTCTTGTAAGTTATTTATGGTTACAGGTATACACATCTCTCAATTATAACTTGAGTTCAACTTTTTGGGGGAAAATGTAAAGTCATA
The DNA here is from genome assembly GCA_000966675.3 of Picea glauca. Lineage (NCBI taxonomy): Eukaryota > Viridiplantae > Streptophyta > Pinopsida > Pinales > Pinaceae > Picea > Picea glauca. Next base: position 492,241 of record JZKD02S0090118.1, on the reverse strand, counting down.
TAAATATATGTGTGTGAGATGCCCAAATGGAGCACGTCGTTGCAACTAGTGCATCAAATTTGGGAGAATATGTATCCTACCACCTAGATGTAGGATTATCATCTCGTAGGAGCTATACATGCCAAAAAATAAAACACAGTGATAAATACGTATAGTTATGTTTACCAAATATTTGTCAATTGTAAAACTGTATACAAAATCAATGAAAATATACAAAATGTTTCTTATTGAACTGATCCAAGAAACTATCCTAAATAGAAGACTCTATTGGACCATAAAAATCATGCCCATAGTGAGAGCATTGATAAGAATCAAATTGACTAGAATAAGAATGGTTAGCTTAGCTAAATGTCATGCTTAGTTTAGAATTGACAGCATGGCCTAAAGGCACTACGCCTAGTGATATAACATCATCTAAGGATGGTTGTTGATGGGTTCTTTCCACAAATAGGATTTATTGAAGTAAATTATGCATCAAAGACAATATTGCAATACTAGTGGCATGAATTTTGTCTCTAAGATGAGGTGGATTTGGGAGGGGGGCTAAGTTAAGTTAGGCATACACCTAGGAGGGAGTAACCCTCTCAATATATTACCCCTAGCCCTTTCTTGAGCATGAGGAAAGCCAAAACCAACCATGAATTCACCAATGTCAAAATAATTGAAATGTAAACCCATAATAAACTTGACCCATTATTTATGAAGAAAATACAAAGGAATCTATGTTATTCTAGAGAGGTTTATCAACTACCATAAACCACCTATCCATCAAGTGGTATTTTCATAACTCGAATATGTATCAACAAACAATTAAATAATCATATTTTTGGAATAAAAATTCCATTTAGACAATATTAACCAAATATTTTTACAAAATATGTGAATTTGTATAATTTAGCAAATTATATAAATATGAGATTTGAAAATAAACCCTACATGGAAATGAGATTTTTTTTTATAAAAAATGCTAAGTTCCAACAACACCAACCTCTCTCCTACTTGTCCTTGCCATGTTTGCGTTGAATCAACAACAAAACACACTTGTGGTGGGTAAAACAAATAAAAGAATGCTATCACCATTATTCAATGTTATATAAGGAAAATTGTTTTTACCATATATTTCTTGGTCTTGGATCATTTACATGTTTCTAACATTGTGTGTGAAGTTTTGAAAAGTTCAACATTTCAAGTGAACACTCCACCCATCATTGAGGACATACAAATTAAGTCTTAAAACAATTTCAACCTAAACTCCTAAAAAACAATATCCTTTATAATCATGACTGAAAGTGCCTCCAATAAAATCATAGGCATTCTAATACAATCTAACCTCAATTCATAATCAATAAAACTACCTCCAATAAAATTATATGCTTTCTAATACAATCTAACATTAATCATATACAACACAATACTATCCAAATTACAATTTAACCACTTACCCCCCAAA
>JZKD02S0090118.1:466140-490741 GCA_000966675.3 Picea glauca | reverse complement strand
TGATATTACGATGAGGTTGTTGGGCATTATATTTTGAAATTTCGTTCAGCCATGATATTGTAGAGGTTGTTTATATTGTGATCATGTGTCACTTAGGTTATGATGTCATGTGTTTGCATGGACATGAATGATGTGATGTTGTAAATTTCTTATTGAAAAAAAAAAAAAAAAAAAAATTCTTATTGTGCTTCGCTATTCATAGACGTAACGAAGGTAAAATAAGCTTTAAACTCTCAATAATGCATCATGATTTAAAAAAACACGCTCCATTATCCAATGTCTCGCTAAAATTCATACACTACGTTATCCAATAACTTACTCAAAGAAACATAGCCGAGATACAGTGTATCGGGACAAGGTTGACTGTCCCGATACAACGTATTTCCGGGATGCAACGTATCGGGACAAGGTTGACTGTATTTATGTATACAAAATTTGGCAATTGCAATGCACGATTTTGACACCATACTTCGAAGTTCGCACTCCTGGCAAATTTCTTTGGTGGGCTTGGGATCAATCTTTTCTCTGCGTTATATTTTTTTTTACGATTTTAGTTGGTTTGGTTTTAAATTTCGAGTCAATTTAGAAGATTGATAGCTTTTTTTTGAGCATTTGGGTTGGTTTAAAATAAGGCAAAATCTCTGGAATAAGATTTTGAAATACATAGAACTTTAATTCATGCCAAACTCAAGCTATTCCTGAAAATCTAACCAAATTAAACCCCGAAAAGATTGCTCCCAAATTAGCTTACTCCATTTCTTTGCTTATGAAAGCAAGTAGACGCTGTCTGATATAAATGCCCTTTTCATCCGAGGTCGAGTCGCGACAGTGTGTTCTCCTGGATCGTGCACGAACGATCTACGATTTTGACACCATACTTAGCACGCCTTGCAAACTTTTCTCTCGTGCAAGCAGATGGATGCTGTCGGGTATAGATGCCCTTCTCATGCGAGGGCGAGTCGTGACAGTGCGTTCTCTTGGATAGGTGCAGAATGGCGGACTTTTGTATAACGGGTAAGTTGAACAGAATTCGGTTTCTATATTAATATGAAGAAGATAATCATTACAGTAATCGCGAGGCTGGCTCCCGAAAACGAGTGGCGGCAGTGCGCTCTGCTGGATCGTGTGGAATGGTGGACTTTTGTGTAACGGGTAACGAAAATCGAATTCGGTCATCATCAAGCAAATCTCTAGATTAATATGGAAAAGATAATCATTACAGTAATCGCGACGACGCTGACAGTCAGCCTCGCGATTACTGTAATCATTATGTTCACCCTATATAATCATTACAGTAATCGCGAGGATGAGAGTGTGGTTTCGCCTTCGTTATCGTCCCAAATGTATCAGGAAGGTTTGTACTCTGACTCTATATCTCTATCGAAGCGATATCTTCATTTTGAACTTGGATTCTGACTCCCATTACCTTCATCTACTATCCCCTGTGGGGAGGAATGCTCTGTCCGATGCTGAACATGATACGAAGAACGCTATTACGACGCCGAATGGTCGGAGCACGACAAGCCAAATAGATTTCATTAAATTGGCAGATAACAGATGATTTTTTTTTTTATCTAGATTCAAAGTGATATTTTTAAATAGGTTTATATGATATGATGTTTTTTTTTGTCAGATTGTGCAGATTGTGAATATGATCACAAGAAAGCTATTACAGCGTCTTTCCATGGAAAACACAGTTGATTCTAAAGTCTAGAAAACAGTTGATTCTAAAGTCTATTGAATGTAGTTTGAATAGTTGGGAAGAATGGTTATTATCTTTCCATCCAAATTCAATTTCTTGTAAGTAATACCCTTAAATAAGTCTATATGATATAAATAAGTCTATATGATATGTTGCTCTTTGAGTAACAATATTCCGAAAATACTGATTTTTTTGATATGTTGCTCTTTGAGTAACAATATTCCGAAAATACTGATTTTTCTTGAAGGTAGCGAAGCCTCTGCCAAAACAAGCTATTTTCAAGCTATTTTGGTGGAAACCTTTCGAAAACGAATGATTTTGCTGGTTTGTTTGTCTATTTTCTTTTTAGGTCTCGGAGAATCAATAACTCGTCTAGATTGGATTACCTAGACGGAGCACAAATTTAAATCCAGGTGCAGATGACACTGTCACATTGGTTTTCCCTGCTCCTTTGAGCGCGAGCAGCACAACGCAGGCGGATGGAGATCCGGCAGTTCAAACTCATCGCCAACGCATCACAGCGGCGTCGATGTTGCCGGCCACGGTCTAGAAGAAACAGAATGCTATCTTCTGGTGCGACGGTTGTGGGTGGTTCATTTCCGTCGCTGACTTTGGTTGCAGGAGGAGACGAAGAGGGAGAGTCTACCGAAGAATTTGATGTCAAGGGTGGGAGACAGAGTATCAATGTCCTAAAAGAAGTCAACATCCAAAACCAGATGTAAATATCGACAGATCTGGTTGAAACGTTTTTCCAGAGAAACCGTCTCTCTTCCGCGTGAAGTGGTTTGTTTTACACCATGAATCAAGAGATTTGTATATATATCATCTTTGGACTAAAGAAAAATGTTCCTGTGTTTACAGGAATAGGCGTAACCCTATTGGAAAGTGTCAGATTTAATCATCCTCTAATCGAAGGTTCCCATTGTGTCGCTAAAAATGCTTCGTTACTAATAGGTTTCATGGTGCTTCACCCATTTTTAGCCACGTAACAGTCTAACATGTTCTTCTTGCTGTGCTTATAAATTACATGTCACTCACTCTGGATTACGTTTGGAATTTTAAATTTACAGTTTCTTCTTTTTTTAGTGGAAAATTATTTTTTAGGTTTGTTATTTTATATTTTATTCACATTCATGTGTTTACAGTGTTGTTATATGCAAATTTCATCATCATAAATTGAATATCATCTGCATTATGATTGCAGAGTATCAATTTTGTTTTTGAGATTAAAGTATATAGAAGTTGCATATTTAGCTAGTCATTTCAGGATTGTATTTTACATTTTTCAGGAAAGCAAATTTCTCTTCATCATCATAAATTGAATATCATCTGCATTATGATTGCAGAGTATCAATTTTGTTTTTGAGATTAAAGTATATAGAAGTTGCATATTTAGCTAGTCATTTCAGGATTGTATTTTACATTTTTCAGGAAAGCAAATTTCTCTTTATTATGATGAAATTAAGTTGAAAAGATAGAATCAGAAAAAATACAACAAAAATTATAGTCAACTAAATACTCATATTAAATATGAAATTTAATAAGTACAGAGAGAAAGAGATGTGCAAATTGTTGGTAAAAAACATATCATAGGAAAAAACTAAATACTCATATTAAATATGAAATTTGATAGGTACAAAGAGAAAAAGATGTCTAAATTGTTGATAAAAAACATATCATAAAAAAAACTTCTGAATGAAACACCTAAACAGTCCATATTTTCCCTCTAAATACAAAATTATTATTTTCCCTTTTCTAAATACAAAAATATCTAAATCAATCAACGCTTACTACACAAAAATCTCTTGAAGTGATTTTTTACAATAAACACAAAAAACAACTAAAATAAGGATAATAGGACAAAAACATTTTCTAAATCATAATTTATCATTATAAACTTAACACAAACCAAGAGGATTATAGGGAAACATGCAAATGACATGCCTATGAAGGGCTAATATAATGCAACAACATACCAAAATAAATAAAAATAAAAAGCTTAGTGGCAGTCCCTTGTAGATTACTTTGAAAGTAGATTGTTTGTGGATTATAAATCGTTGTTCTCGATAGAGAATGGATAATCAATTAAGGTTTGAGATTAATAGATAATAATGCCCGCTAATAGCAATTTAATGACACTTGGAATGAAGTAGGGGATGGAATGACAAAAATCATATGGTCACATTTTTCTTTTTGATTTTTTTTATACTAGGAAAATTAATAAAAAAATCTAGAGCAATTGGTGGCAGGTATACGTACTAATCATGAAACACCTTAAAACCATTGGAAGTTGGAGAATTTTTTCTGCATATTGTTTATCAAACACCTTAAAACCCTTGGAAGTTGGAGTAGACTATCTGCATATTTTTCATCAAACACCTTAAAACCCTTGGAAGTTGCAGCATACCCACCAGAGCAAAGCAAAGTTGAATCATGATTGGATTATGGACCATGTTCATTGGGAATCTAAATGCACTCTAAGTGGATAGTGGACTAGGACAACACTAAATTTCATTTACCCCTTCATTTACTTCCTCAACAAACCCTATCCAGGTGTCATCAACAATAATGCCATGGCACCGCCCCTCCCAAGCCATGCATTATATCCTACAGGTATAGACTTAGTAATAGCCTGCAAGTACCTACTAGAAATTATGAGGGTACCCTACACAAGCGAACATAGATTTGAAGGGCTTAAAATTTTGATGTTATATGTTCTTGATGTGTAGATTTCGTATCCACGTGTCAAATACAGGTATGGAGGGGAAAATGTCTTACAAACTATCAAATTTCAAGCGTTCTGGGGACTATCCATTCACCCATGATCTGCAAATTGTTGTGGATATTCCACTGGAATAATTCGTCACAACAAATCTAATAAATAAAACTGAAATCTACCTATGAAGGTTAATTTCCTTAGGATTTCAAAAATATTCAACTACTGATTTTTTGCATATGCATGGAATAGATAAAATGTGAAAATAGATAATATTAAAAGACAATCACACACCATTCAAAAAATGACACAAATATTTTCTCTGGGAAACCCTTACGGGAGAAAACCTCGCTAGAAGGTGAGGCTGCTATTCTTTATTTTCTATGATATGGAAATAATGCAAGTACAAAAGAGAAGGCACCCTTTATGGAGTTACTTGATACTTGTGGCCTGTTAGGTTGTTACAAAACATTAACCACCTCTATTATGCTCTCTAATTTCCCACTCCTAGTTGTTCTGCTATGATATGGAACAAAATTAAAATTCATAGAATGAAATCCCTTTTCCTCCTAGTGGTCTGGTATTTAACATAGCCCGATAGTCATCTTGGGGTAGGTTTTTGACTTCCTCAACCCTCAATTGTGATAGTGTTTTGGACCTTCTAGAATCTTCTTGAAATTACATACATGGCTAGCCCCATATGCATGAGTAACGGAGGATAATGTGGCATCCTCTCGTACCATGGTAGGTTAGCTTGTGAGAGGCATAACTTTTTCATACAATCACTGATTGATGTGGTTTTTTCATTGTTGGAAAGGTCTCGATGTGTAAAATAATGTCACGAGATCTAAGCTATGTTGAGAAAGTAACTTATTTTTCTTTTTTGTTTTTTTATACCAGGAAAATTAATATAAAAATCAAGAGAAATTGGTGTCACGTATACGTACTATTCATCAAACAAATTAAAACCATTGGAAGTTGGAGCAGTTTTTCTACATACTGTCCATCAAACACTTTAAAACCCTTCGAAGTTGGAGCTCACTATCTGCATACTCTTCATCAAACACCTTAAAACCCTTAGAAGTTGTAGCATACCCACCGGAGTAGAGAAAATTTGAATCATGATTGGCCTATGGCCCATGTTCATTGGGAATCCAAATGCGTTGTAAGTGGAAAGTGGACTAGGACAACACTAAATTTCATTTACCCTTTCATTTGCTTCCTCAACAAACCTTGTCGAGGTGTCATCAACAATAATTCCATGGCACTGCCCCTCCCAAGCCATGCATTATATCCTATAGGTATAGACTTAGTAATAGCCTGTAAGTACCTACTAGAAATTATGAGGGTACCCTACACAAGTGAACATAGATTTGAAGGGTTTAAAATTTTGATGTTAGTTGTTGTTAACATGTAGATTTCCTATCCACCTGTCCAATACAAGTATGGAGGGGAAAAACATCCTACAAACTGTCAAATTCCAAGCATGCTAGGGACTATCCATTCACCCATGATCTGTAAACCATTGTGGATATTCCACTAGAATAATTTGTCACAATAAATCTAATAAATAAAACCGAAATCTACCTACGAAGGTTAAATTCCTTTAGATTTCCAAAATATTCAGCTACTAATTTTTTGCCTATACATGGAATAGATAAAATGTGAAAAATTGAGAATAGTGAGATACAATCACACACCATTTACAAAATGACACAAATATTTTCTCTGGGAAACCCTTACGAGAGAAAACCTAGCTAGAAGGTGACGTTGCTCTGCTCTCTTTTATTTGATATGGAAGTAATGCAAGTACAAAAGAGAAGGCACCCTCTATGGAGTTATCTGATACCTGTGGCCTATAAGATTGCTACAAAACATTAACCCCCTCTTTTATGCTCTCTAATTTCCCACTCCTAGTTGTTCTACTATGTTATGGAACAACATACAATTATATAGAATGTAACCCCTTCTCCTCCTAATGGTCTGGTATTTAACATAGCTCGATATCCATCTAGGGGTAGGTTTTTGACTTCCTCAACCCTCAATTGTGAAAGGGTTGTGGACCTTCTAGAATCTTCTTGAAATTACATACATGGCTAGCTCCATATGCATGAGTAACGGGGGACAACATGGCATCCTCTCATACCATGGTAGGTCATCTTGTGGGAGACACAATCTTTGCATACAAGCTATGATTGACATGGTTTTTGCATCATTGGAAAGGTCTCGATGTGTTGAATAATGTCACAGGGTCTAAGCTATTCTGAGAAAGTTTTAACTCCCAAAAATGTTGTTTGATTCCTCAAAATGGCTTTAGAAGTTTTTGGACCCTAATTTTCCAATCTGGAACCTACTATTGAAATGACCCTGCGAGTTGATTCCACCAATTTTTTTGTCACTTTGGAAGCATTGAGACAGATGAAAAATAATACAATAATCCAATCCATCTCAACCCATTACGCTCTAAAGTGATTCAAGTGGAAGGTGGAGTGGAACCAACAGGCACCAATGCCTATATATCCTGGATGGTTGCAGTGAGGACAATTTTTTTTTTTTGTCTCCCATGCTAGAGTCATTTCAAAGTTTTCTTACTCTTCATTCCATGTATTCCTTTATTCATATTCCTCTTCATGCAGAGTGTTAGAATCTATGGATTTTAGATTTGCACTACATCATTTGAAAAAAAATCATCGATCGAGAAGAGGGAGCTGACTATTCCATCATTGTAACCCAAAATTTTGAAAAATCAGTTGTGGGATCCAAAGTCAAAATGCATGTCGATCTTGTAATCCAAAGTCGAAATGTGTGCCGACCTTAACAAAATAGGAACAAAAGGATTTGAGGCTATGGATTTTATGTTTGACTTTTTCCAATCTTAGTTTTTTTTGAAGCTCTTTGGTCTTCCCTCCTAGGAGCGAAAAAGTGTGGCCTGTGAATAACTTGGGATCATGAAATCCATGTCCTAATTTGCATCATTTTCAATATAGATTTTATGTATTGATTTTGGGTTTTTTCATCATGCAGGAATTAAAGTCCAATTGGAGGATCATCGTGGCTACTATTATTGGATCTATGGAATCAACTTGTGGGATTTTGGGTAGGGTAGGTAGTGGAGGCATATCGGTTCCTGTAGGACCTCCAACACTCAAGAAAGGCATGCACTATCATGATGGGCACAAAGATCTGACCGGTCAATGAGTCGGCTAAGAGCGTGCTTGGTTTGGTGTCATGGAGGTTGCATCGGACATACATGGAAAGACGCACGATGAGTCCAAGAGAGGTCACGTTGGGCATGCTTGGAAAGTTTCACGATGAGTCCCTATATTTGGTAGCCTTGGTGGCCAACTCGTGGGTCGAAGCCACAAGACGATCAGGACGATGTACTAGTGTGTAGGCTAGGAGGACCAAGGAAAACGTCTCGTTAAGTAGGACGAGAAACCAACTGGTGAGACTCTATGTTAGGATTCTTAGCGGAGGATGGCGTGAGTTGGCAATGTGGTAGGTTGTGTATCACCCGTGGCAAGGTGACATCAGTGATATGGGCATCAAAGGTATGTGAATTCATTAGTGAGAAGGAACATGATCTTCGGTGACTATCACTGGTCATCCTGGATGGATGATAGCATGATTTCACGTTCGAAAATTAGTTATCCGAGTATGCTTGGCTTAGGGGAGGTGCATGTGGGTGTCGATTGTTGGGTGGAGATACTGTAGCATCACCTATGGTGAAATGAGCATTCAAACTTCAGCATGTCTAAATATGCTTGTCTTGGGTTCGCTAGAAAACGACAATGAAGTGTGTTTCGGATGATACAAACGGGTTGTTGGTCAATCCCAACATGCGAGGTCATGTTGGTGTCACTTGGGGACTAGAATTCTTGGGTGGTATGGGACACTCAAGGGTGACAAGTTTAGCCCTGTGAAAAATGGTATCAAAGCATCATTCAAATGGACATTGCATAACTCTCTCTTCACCACCACTAATACCCATTTCATTAGATGAGCTGAAGGGGTTGTGTTGATGAGGATGTCAACAATTTCAAGTGGGGAAGAATGTAGGACCTCTAGTGCTCAAGCATGGCACACATTATCATGATAGGCGAGGAGATGTGACAAGTCAACAAGTTGGCTAAGAGCAAGCTTGGTTTGGTGCGATGGAGGGTATGTTGGGCATGCTTAGCAAGATGCATGGTGAATCTGAGAGAGGGCATGTTGGGCATGCTTGGAAGGTTACAAAATGAGTCCCTATATTTGGTAGCCTTGGTCATCGACTAGTGGGTGGCAACCGCGAGATGGCCAGGACGATGCACTAGCACGTAGTATAGGAGGACCAAGGAGGACATCTTGTCGAGTAGGACAGATGACTAACAAGTGAGACGCTATATTAGGCTTCTTAGTAGAGGATAGCATGACTTGGGAATTTGGTAGATTGTGTATTACCCATGGAAAGGTGACAACAGTGATACGGGCATTGAAGGTATGTGAATTCCTTAGCAAGAAGGAACATGATCTTTGGTGACTATCATGGGTCAGCCTTAATGGATGATAGCATGATTGCACATTTGGAAGTTGGTTGTCCGAGTATGCTTGGCTTGGGGGAGGTGCATGTAGGTGACAATGGGTGGGTGGTGATGGTGCATCATCGTGTATGGTGAAACGAGCATTTGAACTTTAGCACATCTACATACCTGACTTGGGTTCGTCGGAACATGATAATGAAACATATTTTGGATGATACAAGTAAGTTTTTAGTCAATCCCAACAAGTGAGGTCATGCCCGTGCCGCTCGGTGACTAGAATTCTTGGGTAGTATTATGGTATGCTCAAGGCTACAAGTGTAGGCCCCGTGATAATTCCCATGATCAACCTCATAGTAGGATTCAAGATGAAATCTGCGGCGGCTTTGTCAAAATGTAAGTAAATGAACCTCACTGATGGCTTAAAAATAAACGGTTGTTTGCATTAATTAAATAATAAGTTAGTAAGTTAATGAGACTGAGAAAGATTCGTAGGACATTCCAGAGCATATTTCCTGAAGTTGGCCGGGCACGATCTGCACTATTATTAAATTGTATATATAATTTATTTTTATTTGATATCAAATCTTCCGCGGATTTGTCAAAATGATCACACAGTTCACTGATTGAAACTTCGAACTACATTTAGATTATCTGCACTATTATTAAATTGTATATATAATTTATTTTTATTTGATATCAAATCTTCCGCGGATTTGTCAAAATGATCACACAGTTCACTGATTGAAACTTCGAACTACATTTAGATTATGAAATCCTTCGAGAGTCCTAATGTTTTTTTTCCTGAAAAATGGTTATTTCATTAAATAAATAATGACCTAGTTAGTTAATGAAACTGACGAAAATTTCGAAGGACATTCCAGAAATAAATGGTTGTTTGCATTAAATAAATAATAACTTGAAGATTCGTATGACATTCCAGCGTATATTCGGAAGTCGATCGTGAAATTGTAGATATAAAATGATATTTTGGGGTGATATTTTTTTAGGACATTTGCTCAAAATTTCGTCAAAATGGTTAGATCAACAAATTTAAGTGATTATTTTTATATAATGGGAGTGTGTTTTCAACAGGTTGAATCTATTTTTATATTCATAAATAGATTTTAAGTAACAAAAAATAGTGATTTCCTGCAAAATTTATATTACCCGATTTCAATTAATTTTTTTTTTAATAAAACAGTTAAACAACACCATTTTTTTATACATTGAATATTCTATAATGGAATGTAATTTGATACCTAGAATTAACCTTCATGTAAAATGTTTTTTTCTATCCAAATCTGTATTTGAAAGATGGATAGGAAATCGACACATCAAGAATTATTGGCATCAAAATTTTTAACCTGTTACATATTTCCAAAACCAGTCAACCTTGCTTCGTTTTTGTTCTTATTTACAGATATGATTGAGCTTTTGTTATTATTTACAGATTCGATTGGTTCTCCAACTTCTTTCCACATAATGTGAAAAATACAATGTTTTCTGTAAGCTATGTAAGGACTTGGAAATTGACTTAAACCTTTTAATTATGTACCACCATTAGCAAATAAAGTGTGGTTCGGTGACCTTAGTGTGGCGAATATGATAAACTTAAGAAATTAGATTTTAATGGTTTCTTCATTTTCCGGATTTTTAATATAGATGTGTGTTTGGGTTCCTTGTTAATAGAAGTTTATCACTCAATTACAATTGGAAATAAAATTTACTTCTATAAATAATTGGATGACTCAAGTAGGTTTTTTTGGGATAATTCAACAAAATATGAATCTATAATGATTTTGTTTTAGTATAAAATGTATAAAGGTAGATTGTTGTTGTTTAGTTAAAGACAAAAAAGATGAAAATTTATGACATGGAAATTTGCATATAACAATCTATAAATATTTGATATTCATGCATCTACATTAAACTTAAAATAACATGCATGAAAAACAAATGAAAAACAAATGGCTATCACAATTTGAAATTCCAAATCCAGCTTCAAACATTATTCCCATACAAATTATAATATATTTTTTATTAAATATAAATATAAATTTTCATTTTAAAAATAAAATATTTTTTATTTCGTATCTCAAGTCAGAGGAACGTATGTAAATCAGGCCAAGAATCTGTCAGATCAGGCAGCCTTGTATAGACCAAACAAATGTCTTTACACTCGGGAAGGGTGGCTGAGAGCCGAGATCGAATCTTTGGAATTTCACAAATATTCCATGCTCTGGATTTCTATGTCGACGGAAAGATGCATGTATGGTCGACTTTCTTAGTTTCTTTATCTACAATAGTGACGTTAACATAAAACCTAGATCTACTTATTAATAGTAATTTACATCTAGGGTTTACATGATTTTATAATAAAAATTCCCATAACTTCTAAATTCCCATTTATTAATAACTATTATTAATAGTAATTTTCATTTAGGGTTTACATGATTTTATAATAAAATTTCCCATAACTTCTAAATTACCATTTATTAATAATAGTTGATTTTAATTTTTAAATTAGAACATAGGTTATAACTACTATTAGTTTATTATATATTATTATTAATATTATTAATTTATTATATATTATTATTAACTTTTATTTAGGTTTTATACATTATAAGTTTTTAGGTTTTATTCATTATTATTGTTTTAGGTTTTAAAATTAAGTTTAGTGGACTTGTCTAGTTCCAAAAATGTCTAGCTTGGTTGTTTTTACCTCGTTCTTACCTTTGACGATCCTCCTTCGGCTTTGAAAAGTTGATGACAATTATGGCTATGACTGAATATCTAGTAAATAACTTTGAAATTTTCATTCTTCGATGTTTTTCTAACTATTGTATTATGCCAACTAAGTACAAAGGTTTCATGAACAAGAAAGCCATGCAACATGTAGATGACAACAACTTAGTTTTGTCTTTTAGATAATCTTCATACAACATGTAGATGACAACAACTTAGTTTTGTCTTTTAGATAATCTTCATACATTAAAGCTTATGTAATTTTTATGCAATAAAGTTATTAAATTCCACAATAGTTACCTTAAGATATCATCTTTAAGAGAACATGGAATTTGTGTATTTTCTATGTTGATTATGTTTTACTTTAAGTAGTGTGAATAGTGAAAAGACATTTCACCCTAACATTTAGCACAATGTAATATTATTTCTTGTATTGATCCAAAATATTCTACTACTAGTTTGCATTTCAAGCATATTGGTTGAAAAATATTTGAAAATATATTTGGTACTATCAACATGTCCTAAAAATGTTTGACATTGTTCAATGTATATGTTAGAAAAAATTATTTTCATAAAAAGTATGTGTAATATAACATATCTATTATATGGCTCCAATGTTTTACCTGATTTATACAATTGAGCAACATTTTTAGATTTTCAAATGTTTGAATCTTTTTCCTTAATGGCACGATGACTGTTGACCAACTTGTGCATAGTGTGTTAGGTTGTGATTCTTTTCGTTTGACCACATTTTTGAATAACAAGATGGCGAATTATTTCTTTGAAAGTTAGTATTAAATGGAAGCAAAATGCATTGCAAATGTCGGAAATAACTATAACTACAATTTAGTGAAACACATGTATACATTTCTTTTTTCTTTCTTTGGAAAGTAGAGGAAAGGAAAATAAAGATTTTGTAAACTAAATGCTTGGATAGAGATAGCCGTATTATCACCTTATCATTTTCTAAATTTCCATCTTTGATTTCTTGGGTATATTGTGTCCTTGTTTTCTTGGTACAATTACACCTATTGTTCCAATTGCATATTGTTCTTGTGTTCCTAAGAGTCTTTTTATTGATGTGTTTGGTATGAATTAGTTGTATTATTGACAAACATATGCTACATTTTCTATGCTAGTGTGTTGATCCACTAGAAGAATACAATCACATTCACTATGCTTATAATGTTTTTAAGGTGCAATTTGAAATTTGCAATAGAAACGTCTTTTCAAGGAATTTTTCCTTAATGTTGTTCAATGAAATTGCTATAGACATTCAAGGTCACTGTCATTTCACATTTTATATGTGTCAAATATGTTCGCAAAAGATCATTTGTCTTTTATTTTTTTATCAAGTATTGGTTTGTATGTGCCAATAATAGTCCCATGGAAAACATATCTAGCCTTGCAACTAGTCAAATCTTCAATACTTATTGGGATGGATGGTGTTGGTTTGTTCTTGTACATGGAAAACAAGTGTGAGTTAGCAAATGAACAATGGAAGGAACTTTGTTTGAATTCATATTTAACAATATTTACCTTTTATCTTTGATTTCCAATGTTGTTTTTTCCTTGTTTTCCTTTGTTATTTTTTTTCATGTTGTTGTGGGTGAGAGAAGAATTGTCAGATTATGGCAAGATTTGAAGATGGCAAAGATATAGAACAAATAAATTTGAATTTAATGAAAAAGTGAAAGAGGAATATTAAAATCTAAATGCTTGGATAGAGATAGCCTTATTATCACCTTATCATTTTCTAAATTTCAATCTTTGATTTCTAGGGTATATTGTGTCCTTATTTTCTTGCCAGTCGTGACAGTCACACCTATTGTTCCAATTGCATATTGTTCTTGTGTTCCTAAGAGTCTTTTTATTGATGTGTTTGGTATGAAGTAGTATTCTTCACAAAAAAGTGCTATGTTTTCTATGCTAGTGTGTTGATCCACTAGCAGAATACATTCACATTCACTATGGTCATAACTTTTTTTGGGTGAATTTTGAAATTTTCAATAGAAACGCCTTTTCATGGATTTTTTCCTTAATTTTGTTCAATGAAATTGTTGTAGACATTCAAGGTCAATGTCATTTCACATTTTATATGTGTCAAATATACTCACAAAAGATCATTTGTCTTTTGTGTTTTGTCAAGTATTGCTTTGTATGTGACAATGATAGTGCCATGGAAAACTTCTCTAGCCTTGCAACTAGTCGACTCTTCAAAATTTATTGGGATGTATGGTGTCGGCTTGTTCTTGTACATGGAAAGAAAGTGTGATTTAGCAAATGAATGATGGAAGGAACTTTGTTTGAATTCATATTTAGCAACATTTACATTTTTCTTTCTATTTACCGCTCAATCGTATTTAGCGATATTTACCTTTTGTCTTCTCTTTACCCCTCAATCATCACAACTGGAAGCCATTGAGCCCTCAATCCACCACCATGCCAGCTCTTATATTTATTTATTATTATTTATTTATTTTATAACAATATGGGGCATTACATAATGCCTCCCTTCAAGCAACTTCGTCTTGAAACTAACATTTATTATTTTTCTTATAGGTTTTTAATTAACTCCCTATATCTTCCACCTTGATAGAACAAACTAACATTTCTTCCTAGCTTTCAGAACCATGTTTAAGGTCTCTCAGTCTATCATGGATAAAAGGAACCATACCTTGTCTTAGTTTATCAGTGCTTTAAGGCTCTAGACCAAGGCATCTTGGTGTATCAAGGGTATAAGGCACCAAACCTCATCTTGGTCTATCATGGATTTAGGACACGATAGCAAGGCATCTTGGTTTATCGAGGCACTAAGGAACTGGACCTCATCTTGGTCTACCATGGATCTAAGGCATCAAACCAAGGCATCTAGTTCTATCATGGAAATAAGGCACCACACCTCATCTTGGTCTATCAGGGCTCTAAGGCACTAGATCCAGGAATCTAGGTCTATTAGGGATCTAAGGCATTATAAATCATATTGTTCTATCAGGGGTATAAGGAAACAGAACAAGGCATCTCAATATATCATGGATCTAAGGCACTAGATTGAGGCATCTTGAAGGGTTAGAGAAAAACTCCCTCCTTATACTCCCTCGGGTACACAACCTTAGGCATCAAAGTCCAATACCAAAAATTCACTAGCAAGAAACACCCTAGTTGTTCTCTGGACTTCGACATCATAAATCCAATACAAGATATAAGAGGTACTAACATAATTATTTTATTGAGTTGTCCCCATCCCATAAGTTGTTACTTGTAAATATTCACCTTTGTGGTTATGGGTTCCCACAAGATCATCAAATAAATCATCCCTCTCGACCCACTGGTGGATAACCTAACAATCACCACCTCACAACACAAAATCAATGCATTAATTATAATATCAACACCTCAAAGAAATAATAGACATGCTAACTCTTGCATGTCATCATGAGAATACAACATATTTTCCATCACTGCATGCTCCCACATGTCATCATAAAACATCTTAGCATAACTATTTCCATTAAATTACATGATGTCATCATATGAGCAGATACTATCGTAAGAAATATATGTTGGCAATTTGGTTGTCATTGACATCAACCTTGATAGATAGGTGAAGTATCCTTGATTGATTGGTTTGAGAAGGATTGTAAATATTGGACGTAATTCTATGAAGGTGAATTGAATGTCAAGTATTGTCAATATTGGAAATAATGTTATGAAGGTGACTTGAATTACAATAGAAGGATAATATTGACTAAATATATTGTATGAAATTGATGCACTCATCCTAGTGGAAATATGGTCTATGATGGAATGTGTTATTAACATCCTTTCACAAAATAAGAATTTGTCTAGACAAAAGGGGTAAATGGACAATCCAATATGGATCCATACAAGTCACAGAGTCAAGAAGTCTGGTATAAAAATATCAGCAAGCAAATTTTCGACCGGTCAAGCCTTAAGTCGAGTAAAAAACAATTGTCTTGGCCAATCAAACCTTAAGTCGAGTCGAAACAACTAAATGGGTCAAGTTGACTAACTAAATACAAGGAGAAAGGATAAAAGTCGAGTATTTCAATAAAATGTAGTAGATATCAAGAAGTCTAATATAAACATCTCAACAAGAAGTTCAAGAAGTTGAAATTGAAAAAGTCGAAGGTCGAAGTCAAACAAAATGTAGTAGATATCAAGAAGTTTGGTATAAACATCTCAGCAAGAAGTTGAAGAAGCCGAAGGTTGAAGTCAAAGAGATCGAAGTTCTAAATTGAAGAGGTCAAAGGTCAAAGTCGGATAAGTAGAATAAATCGAAGTTGAAGAAGTCAAAGATCAATCCAAGTATGAGTAAAGTAAATTACCCTGAAGGTCGAAGTTGAAGGAAAATTGAGTCGGGAAATACAAGTTGGCACAACCAAAGTCGAATTACCCAAGTCATTTTTGTTTTAAATCAATTTAGTCCAAGTAGAAGTGAAGTAAATCACCTCGAAGGCCGAAGTCAAAGAAAATTGAGTAAGGAAATACAGGTCAGCCAAAGCAAGTCAGAACAACCAAAGTCAAATTACTCAAGGCAGTTGGCTTATAAGTCGAGTTGGTCCAAGAAATAAGTAAACTAAATTTCCCCAAAGTTCGAAGTCGAAGTAAGATTAAATCAAGTCGGGTCGAGGTTGAAGCATGTTGGGTCAACGAGAATTGAATTACGCAAGTCAAATTTCTTCTATTTGAGTCGATCACAAGATTTTTGTCGATCAAATAAGGAAGGAAATATGAAAAAAGGTGAGACCAAGTCAAATATTTAGCAAATAACAGTTGAAAGGGAGTTGATTTTAATATCCACCATCAAGTAAAATGTTTACAAGTTGAGTTTAACTAGTCACCAACAAAGGAAATATATAGAGGTTGATTTAGAAATTTATGAAAAGGTAAGATGTACTAAAGTCAATCTAGCATCCGATGATGAAAGTAAAATCTGGTCAAGTTGATTTCAAAGAAGTTCTTGTACCCACCACTTCGCACATTTTATGGGGAAATTTCCCTCTTGTCAAATAATTAAGCTTGTTATGTGCAAAACCCATGTAGTAGAATTCTAAAATTCATTTCTATCGCTTTAGAATATTCATAGGAAAATAATTGTCTAATTTGGTGTATGAAAATCAATTAGAAAAAGTTACCATTTGTGTTAATTAAATGAATGGGTGAAACGTTTCCTTCCAAAATGACACATTATTTCAAAGTGGCAACCCTTGGAGGACTATATAAGCAAAGGAATACAAAGGCAAGAAGAATGTATTGGTGGATATATATATAATGGATTGAATGAAACTTCATTCTATCAGGTTGGTGCATGTTTACAATCAAAGTCTTGTCACGAGGATTGGATTCGTCACATGTCAGTTGGATCTGAGATCAACATGCCAGGTCTTTTTATGAGGGTTGGAATCCTCATTTCTCAGTTGGATATGAGAACTACAAGTTGGGTCTTGTTTCAAATAGTTGGATCTCTCATATTCAGTTGAAGTTGAATATATTTAAGGATTTATTTTATTTGTATTCATTCAAGTTAAATAAATAAAAGAATGATATTTTATCTACTTCATACAGTTTGTGTTATATATTTTTATGAACTTAGTTAATTGAACTGAATATATCTTATTCATTTAATTAGTTAATCCATGAAAGTGTGAAAAGTAGCCAAAAGTTCTAGACATTGATTCACCCCCCCTCTCAGTGGCAATGTGTGTTTCAACAATTGGTATAAGAGCATATGCCTTCAACATAGTTTAAACACTGGAAGGTAGATTATGAAGAAATGGGTGGAAAAATGGATCTCTCCACAAATTAAGCTCCCTTATTTGATGGAACATACTACTCTTCATGGAGGGAAAGAATGAAATGGTATCTGAAGTCAAGAGGATCTAGTGTTTGGGATTCAATAGTATCTAAACCTTGGTACTCAACTACCTCAAAGAACAAATCCAAAAATGAAAAATAAGCAAAGAAAAATAATTCAATACCATTAAAGGAAATCCATAATGGACTGTTAGACGAAGTCAAAGAAAAGATGAGACATTGCACCTCTACTAAAGTACAATGGCTCCAACTAGAGAATTCTTATCAAAATAAAGGACAAGACATAAAAAGGGAGAATTTGTATCAGAATAAAGAACAAGACATAGAAAAAGAGAATTATGATCAGATTGAAGAACAAAACAAGGAAGATGACAATTCCATCAAAGAATTGATGCAAACCCCAGTCATCAACAAAGAAGACTATTACATTAAGGAATTGATGAATACCTATGTATTCACTAAAGAAAAACTATTAGATTTTGAGATTGATGTCGTAGCTACCTTCGAAGTGATTAATTTGGAATCAGGAAATGGTCTATATATTGAATTTACTAGGGAGGTTCTTCACTAGATTGAATACATAGTTATGTGCACTTTAGAAGAGTTGGAGAAACTTCAAAATAAAGATATGTTGTTACTACAACAGTTATATCAAGCTAACAACCATGAAGAGAATGAACAAAAGACTTTGCTAGAATACAAAGAAGAAGATATCAAAAGATTGAATACTAAAGTTGCTAATCTAACAAAGAAATGAAAAAATTGAAGACGTATGACAAACTCAATAAATGCATCGAAGACTTAGAAGAAACAAAATAATTGGTCAACGCTCCAAAGCCTCAACTTGAGGGAGCTAAAGAAATTGAAGAAACCCTGAATATCCAGTTGACTAAAAATGAATAATTGTGCCACATGTTGGAATTGGAAGTCATCAACCTCAAAAGGATTCAACTAGAAAACAAGGAATAAATCAAAAGATTGAAGAATGAAGTTGTTGATCTAAGAAAATAAATAGAAGAGTTGAAGAAATATGACAAAACTAATAAATGCATAGAAGTCTTGGATGAGAAAGAAGAAATAGTCATCAGTTTAAAGACTCAACTTGAGGAAGCTAAGGAAATATAAGAAGCCTTGAAGATCGAGTTGACTAAAATGGAAGAAACATATCACATGTTGGAATTGGAAGTTATCAACCTCAAAAAGAAGAATAAAAAGTCAAAAACAACTGTCAAATTCTAGAACAACCCAACTATCCTATATATGATATGGAATAGTCAAAGACCAACTGATGAAAAAACTGGTCTTGGATACAATAAGAAAGAAGGTGGAAAATGGAGCACCATTCACAAACATGATGAAGGATCATCCTCCACAAAGGAAAAAGGTATAGTGACAAACCAAATACAAACCATGAATTTTGTTAAGGGAGGAAGCTATAAAAGTAAAAAATAAGAGAATATCAAAAGGCGGACTTCTTATGTCAAAACAAACTCAAGTATGAAAACACATTCAATGGTTATTTCTTTTCCTGTCATACCTTTGGTCATACAGTAGTGGAATCCAAGAGTCCCAAGAAGAGAAATTCAGGAAGATACAATAACTTAATGATATGTTAGATATGCAATTATGTTGGGCACACAACAAATTTTTGTCATACAATGAGATGCTAAAACTATGGTAAGTTTGGCCACAAATCCCAAAACTGCAAAAAATCAAGAAGCCTACCCATGAAGAATAATCCATGCAATCTAGGAAGAAAAAATAATGAATTTTGGAAGATAAGAGGAAAGGAAAAATCTCAAAGGAAAAATTTACAAAGGAAAGGTCCAACAAGCAGAGTTCCTCATGGAAATATTTGGAGAAATAAATCAGAACAAAGCTACAAATATTCAGAGAAGACAAAGCTTCAAGTCAATGAAGAAATTACACCTAAAATTGATGATGTTGATAATAAATGAATGATGACTGAAAATCCTAATAAGGAATGTGAAAAATAGTGTTTTTCATATAATTTGGATCAAAATTAGGAAAGAAGAATTCCTAAAGAAGAATATGACACAACTATAGATCTTGATGATATCCTGAAAATTAAGAGTACATTAACCAATGAAAGAAAAATGTAAACAAAAAATCCCAAAGAAGAAAATGAAGAAGTTTTAGTTACATAGAATAGTGAATATAATGATGAATCTTCAATAGAATATCAACCAAAAGAATTGAGAAATGAAAATCTTGGAAGTTTTCCAATGTTATTTATATGAACTACTAAATTTCCCCTCAACAAAAAATATGAATAAAATGGAGGAAGGATTTAGGAAATGAATGTACAACATGATTTGGAGTAAGTGCTACAAGATACTACTAAAGTGTGGTATGATCTAAACCCATTGAGGTATTTCAAAAAGAATGAAAAACTTATGAAGAGGAATTACCAAAGAACAAGATGTTATTAAGCAAAGATCATGGTTTGAGGAGCTTCAAGATAATAACATGAATATCATATTTACTTCTAATTAAGAAAATATGAATAGGCTCTTGGGGTACAAATGAGTAAATAGAGGACTAAAATCATGAAGAAATTGGAAGTAGTCTGGAAGGAAGTAAAGGTAGTTCTTAAACAACATTTGTATAAATCTTGGCACACTCTTTACAGAAGGAAAGGAAAGCATGATTAATAATATGGAGTGCATCATCTTGGTTATAAGAGGATTATAGCCTAAGTATCATGAATCAAAGGACTATGAGGGAGCGATAAACAATAAAATAAATTATCAAAACAAATAGGGGAAGCATCACCTTAGGGGGAGCATCATCTCAAGGAAAGAGAAAATAAGTATCCCCTTCATCATTGTTGTCAAAGGGGGAGAGATAAAGAGTAAAACAAAGTAATCTAAGAGGACTCAAAATACATAATACATTCACAAGGGGAGTAATATTTTTTTACTAAGGTTGCCATCAATAACAAAGGGGAAGATTGTTGGAATTTTTGTTATCAATGATGTCAACCTTGATAGATAGGTGAAGTATCATTTATTAATTGGTTTGAGAAGCATTTTCAATATTGGACATAATGTTATGAAGATGAATTGAATGCCAATATTGGACATAATGTGATGAAGGTGAATTGAATGTAAATAGAAGGATAATATTGACTAAATATATTGTAGGAACTTGATGCACTCATCCTAGTGGAAATATGGTCTATGATGGAATGTATTATTAACATCCATGCACAAAAGAAGAAATTGTCTAGACAAAAAGGGTAAATGGAGAATCCAATATGGATCCGTACAAGTCACATAGTCAAGAATTTTGGTATAAAAGTATCAACAAGAAAGTTTTTTACCGGTCAAGCCTTAAGTTGAGCTGGAAATAATTGGCTCGACCATTCAAACCTTAAGTCGAGCCAAAACAATTAAATGGGTCAATTCAACTAACTAAATTCAAGGAGAAAGGATCAAAGTTGAGTGGTTCAATAAAATGCAGTAGATATCAAGAAGTCTGGTATAAACATCTCAACAACAAGTTGAAATTGAAAAAGTCGAAGGTCAAACTCAATCAAAATGCAGTAGATATCAAAAAGTCTAGTATAAACATCTTAGCAAGAAGTTGAAGAAGTCGAAGTTGAAAAAGTTGAAGGTTGAAGTCAAAGATATCGAAGGTAGAAATTTAAGAGGTCGAAGGTTGAAGTCAAATAAGTAGAAGAAGTCAAATATTAGTCCGAGTAGAAGTGAAGTAAATTACCGCGAAGGTCAAAGTCAAAGAAAAATTGAGTCGAAAAATACAAGTGGACCAAAACAATTCAGGATGACCAAAGTCGAATTACACAAGTTGATTTTCTTCAAAATTGAGTCGGTCCAAGTAGAATTCAAGTAAATCACCTTGAAGGCCAAAGTCAAAGAAAATTGAGTTAGGAAATACAAGTCGGCCAAATCAAGTGGGGACGACCAAAGTCGAATTACTCAAGTTGGTTTTCTTCTAAGTCAAGTTGGTCCATGAAAGAAGTAAACCAAATTTCCCTAAAGGTAGAAGTCGAAGTAAACTTAAATCAATTCTGGTTGAGGCTAAAGCAAGTTGGGTGGACCAAAATCGAATTACTGAAGTCAAATTTATTCTAGTTGAGTCGAGAAAAAGATGTTTGTGAGTTGAATAAGGAAGGAAATACGAAAAAGGGTGAGACCAAGTTGAATATTTAGTCACTAGTGGTTTAAAGAGATCCGATTTTAATATCCATGATCAAGTAAAATGTTTACAAGTTGAGTTTAACTAGTCACCAACAAAGGAAATATATAGAGGTCAATTTAGACATTTATGAAAAGGTAAAATGTACTGAAGTTGATTTGGCATCCGACAATGAAAGGAAAATATTGGCAAGTTGATTTCAAAGAACTTCATGTACCAACCACCTCGCACATTTTATGGGGAAATTTCTCCTGAGTTGACTAGTTAAGCATGTTATGCACAAAATCCATGTCATATAATTTTAAAATTCTTTTACATCGCTCCAGAATATTCATACAAAAATAACTTTCTAATTTGGTGTACAAAAATCAATTAGTAAAAGTTATCATTTGTGTTAATTAAATGAAGGGGTGTAATGTTTAATTCCAAAAGGATACATTGTTTCAAATTGGTGTATGAGACCCCCTCTGCCTAGTGATTTAACTGGTAAAGTCTACATAGGTATACATTCCCTACCCCCCTCTGGATTTCAACCTGTGACATCTTAGGAGAAAACAAATGTTCTTAACGCACACACACACATAATGGATTGAATGAAAGTTCATTCGATCAGATTGGTGCATGCTTACAAGCTGAGTCTTTTCATGAGGATTAGATTCCTCACATCTCAGTTGGATCTCTCATATTCAGTTGAAGTTGAAGATATTAAATGATTGATTTTATTTGTATTCATTCAAGTTAAATAAATAAAATAATGATATTTTATCTACTTCATACAGTTTGTGTTATACGTTTATAAATAATTAATTGAACTGCATATATCTTATTAAGTTAATTTAGGTAATCTATGAAGGTGTGCAAATTAGCCAAAAGTTCCAGACACTGATTCACCCCCCCTCTCTTAGTGTCAGTGTGTGTTTCAACAATATAACCTCAAAACATCTTTATCAAAGACAATCTTTCATCAATACAATTAAATGGAATCATATAACATAATATGTAAATACCATAGGCTCTAAAGATAGCATAACATTGTGAATACATAACAAATGCAAGGCAATAAAACACCATGGACATTGTTATCAGGATTCATCAACAAAATCAAGCCCCTATATTTCAATATCAAGAATACTAGTTATCACATATCCAATGCAAGAATTATCATTAAAACATCCATATAGTACATGGATCTACTTAGTTAAGTTTTTAAGCCCAAGCTAGCTCAATAAGGATCATTAATATTAGGAGTGCTATGTAATCATCTTGATACCAATTGTTTCCTAACTATCATTTTCTCTTCTTTCAACAATAAGGTTTGAATATTACGATATTTGTATAGTCACCCTATCAGATGCCAAGTTTCTCATTCAATCCATTTCATATTTCCTTGAGCATGATTCTCATGCACGTGAGAATTTAATTAGTTTATGTGCTAAGGCATAAAGTTATCCAATCATGCAAAGACTCCTCCTACAAAGTTTCACTATTCAAATAGTCACATGAAAATGAAATCCAACCCTTTACCATTATGTACATAAGCCAAAATGTCAAGAAAGAAATGATCATGTTTTTATCAATAACTATTAGCATGTATGCAATCAATTCTCTAGAAAAGTTTCAAGTAGCAAGATGGAAACAAGGAACTTCTTCCTTTAAAAACTGAATCATTAATTCAAACTCTTCTCTTTCCCTCTTCAATATGCGATGCCATCATAGCAAGACAACCTAGTAACCATTAATTACTACAACTCAACAGTCACTTGAATCCATCTTATATATCTCAATGATCCTTGGGTTTATATCGATGGGTGAGTGCAAGCTAATGATGGTCTTTCATGACATGTTAGTGGCAATGCAAGCCTAGACAAAAAAAAATATGTTAACTTGGAGGGATTATTCAAGGTTTGTTTACAATTAATTTGAATATGGTGTAAAAAGATGAAATGTAAGAAATTGAATTAGCTTTCTTAATATACAACTTTTATTTATATAAATTGTGAATACCTATGTGAAATTTGAGTTTTTCTAACAATGTTATGTTATTTTTCCAGTAACATATAAGGTATATGTCTTCGTTTGTGCAGGTGTTGAGTACCTTAATGATGCAATTTCCTTCCCAAATCTTGTATAATTGTATATAACCCATTGTTCTAGTGAAATATATTTTTTCAAAATTTATAATATTAATTATATATATATTTTTTTAATTATGGAAATAAATTTGTCCTTGAAATTACAATTCCTTCCATTTGTGCAGGCCACGAGGGTCTTAACATTACAAAAAAAATCCTTTTTTTTTCTTCAGATTATAGATATCAGTCTCTTCTAGTGTGGCATATAACTCATTTAAAAAATGGCTAAGTAGAAAAAATGTTATAGAAGAAATAAAAGATGTATGTATTTTAGGATTTTGATATATTTCAAGAAAAAATAGATTAAAAATAGTAAAAAAATATTAATTTTAAAAGAAAAATATATAATTGGAATCTGCATAACTGAATCTATCTGTGTTTTTAGAATATATCTGTGTTTTTAGTTTCATCAACAACGGATTTTTGTATCCTATAGAAAAATAACGTCAAAAATAGAGATATAGAGATGCATTCATACAAATGAAACTTTATATCTATTTGCATACCAAACCACTTGGTTTGTCATCCCAAACCTAAATCTGAGGAAACCAACAAAACAAGCACGTATGATAGAGTTGTCACTCCCACCCAAAAAAAAATTGAAATGAAAATAACACACACACACCTTAGGAACACATACGTGTTCCTAAAGAGTGTGCATGTTCCTAAAACATGTGCTCTTTATTAGGAACAAAAACACATGTGCATTCTTATTAACACCAAATAACTCTCTCCACCCCCCTCTATCTCTTTATCTCCCTCC
>JZKD02S0090118.1:447289-466130 GCA_000966675.3 Picea glauca | reverse complement strand
TGAGGTACCACTTCATATGATCCGCCTTGGAAGATGGACATTTGAAGTTGGAAAAGATACACACTAGCTAGAATCCTGCAGACATGTTAACAAAGGGAGTAACCAGGGAGAAACTAAGTTCCTACTCAGTTTCAATTGGTCTTCAAGAATGAAGATGAAGATGAGAAATTTTCCAGGTCCAAGAAGGTTCAAAGCCCAGCATATACAGCAACAGTGGAGTTGTTGAGATCAGTCTCCAAGTGAGAGATTGTTGGTTGTGGAGCCTGATTATCTTCCTGATTCAGAGGTCCTTTCTTTCAGCCATGTTTATACCCCATGGAGTATTTGCACCCTAGAAGTATGTACACTCTTCCACGCGGGGGAGTGCAGAGGGGGGGTACCCCTCTGTGGGGTTTGGGGGGGCTATCCCCCCGGCTGGGGGGTCTGGGGGCAAGTGGGGGTTCGGTGGCGAAACCCCCGAAGGAAAAATTGCCTTGTAAATGTATATTGTAATTTCATTGTAAATCTAGACCGTTCATTATAAGGTCGCAGATCTAACAGTAGAGATTATGTTAGGTTTTTTTTGCCCTAGAAGGAAACCCTCTTTTATGAGGGAAATGTATTGGGGCTATGGTTGATGGTGAATATTGTATTCTGAGATAGGAGACCGTGAGAGAAAGAAGAGGAAGTTACAATGGGTTTGTTGTAGTTTGTATCCATTCATATGATGGATAATAATAAAGGAAGGACCTGGCAATTTCTATGGTGGACGTAGCCCACACTTGGTGAACCACATAAATATGTGTCTCTATTGTATTGTGTATCTTCTATGTTTTGTTTCCACATTTATTTTATTTTATTTCTCAATGGTCCTATTTTTCTAACATAGTGCTCCTTGTACACTTAGCAGGGAGCGCTATAACGCTCTGTTGCCATCTTTGAGGGAGTGTCGCGCCGATTTTTTGAGAGATTCTAGGGGAGAAATCCCCCTTATCTCTAAGGACAAATAGAAAGGATACAAGTTGGTTTGGCTCGAATCCAAGCTTCAGGTTGTATCTAAGATGGGAAATACCACAACTGATGGAGTCATATCCTCAACTTATTCCAAAGATAATTAAGGTGGTTGAGCCTCCCAAAGCCTATAAAAGGAGGCATTCTCATGGTGAAAAAGAGGAGAATACCAGTAAAAAATATTGTCATTCTGATCGTGGATATTTCGAGCAAGGGGTTGTACAAGGAGGACTTGGTGAGGTTGTTGCATCTGCATCTACATATTGTAAGTACCTTGTTATGTTCTCATTAATATATTCTTGGCCTGTTTCCTTCAAGTTTGTGTACTATTGCATGGGCTTTTCTCTTCTTCATAAATCTAGTTTAAACTAATGTTGGTAGAATAGGAAGCATGAATTGTATTTGTTGTTTATTGAATTGCCTAACTCATTAAAGGGTGAATATCAGGTTCATCCTGGACCAAGCAAGGACAAGCTTCAGAAAAAGGCACATCCTCTTTTCTTCCTTTTTTGCTTTTGACTAGTTTAGCTGCATTTAAAGGATTTTCAGTGTCCAATGTTAGCATTTTTCTATCTTGGTCATAGGGTTCTAGGATCCAAGAGGCCATTCACCTGTCCGTAGGGGAATTTTACTAAAACAAAAATTGGCGACTCCATTGGGGAGTGAAGCTTTCAGTTTCAGTTTCTTTCCTTGGTTTTGTCTTAGTTTTTGCTCGCCTTCAGATCCTACTCACTTTATTTTTTTCTCTTTTATACATTTGTTGTGAGTCCTGAAGTCATCTTACACAGACTTATGATCAAGCCTTCTTGACTTTTTATATTCTAGGTTGATTCTTTTTCATTCTCAGATACTAGTGCTCCTCTTCCTTTACATCCAGAGCAATGATTTTAGTATCAACACCCCCTGTAATGCTTTAGGGAACATTGTAGCACAATGGTGCTGATAAGACCAAAGCATCGATCTTTCTCCTTTTTGAAAATTGTTGGATACTTGTGTTGGGTACAATTTTTTAGTTTCTTCTTCTTCTCAGCACTTGTTCTATCAGTTTTTTTCTGCTATCGAGCCCACAACATGTTTCTTTTTAATATTTTTGATCTTTGTTTGGGCTTCTTTAAAATATTTTCCTTGTTTTGGAAACACTCTTTCTCTTCGAGATTTTGAGTTCATTTTTAATACTTTATCATTCATATGATCATTTGAAATTATTTACAAGGAAACTCAGAGGTCTTTGTATTGTTCTAATCGATCTTTGGTCTTTGTATCTTTCCAAGCAAATTTTCTTAAGTGAGTTTTGTGATTTTGGCTTTCTTTTTGAAAAGTTTTGATTTGTTTTACTTCTTATTTGATTGTTGTGAGAGTGTTCCTTTTGTTTGTATGATGCTTGCTTCGAATTGTCTAAAACTGCAATAGTGAAACCTTTTGGCATAAGAAGCATTAATTTAAATAAATAAATATTCATTTTCAAACAAAAAGATACCTTTTCATGATTGGTTTTTTGGATATTAGAAACAATTTCTGAATAGTCTAGCATTGAATTAAATTCTTGTTGAAAACATTCCATGGGATTTCTGCATTTTTTGTGTTTGATAGTGAAAGAAAACTCTTCTCCTTCTCGTAAATGGAAGTTCATTGAAAGAAACATTTTCTTATCATTTTTCTTTTTCTTCTTTGGGATTCGATTCGTAACATCATCAGTTTCACTCTCATTCACCTCTGAGTAAAGAAAAACCACTAAAATCAACGCTAATTAAAATCAATCTAGAAAAATTTTCTTTTTAGATTATTCCACCAACATTATACTAGGATTAGCACTTTGGATCAGGCTGTGAGTACAACTCTCTAAAGAATTCAAAACAAACTTAGCATCTTTCTATAGGGAGTGTAAATCCAATTTTCGTATAAGCATAGTTGGGATCCCAGTCTCACATAGGGGTTACGCATGAGGTCGCGTTCAGGAGAGCCACAAAGATTATACCTCTGAGGTTTAACCATTCGTAGTAGTAAGATCGTATATTGAGGGTTCTTCATGAGGTCCAAATTTCTTCGTTTGGTTTTGGTGCTTCGTGAATTCTGAATTCATTCGGGGTCCTCAGGAGTTCTACCAGTCCACTTGTCCTCATTTCTCTCAAAGGATTTCAGACTTGTTATCCTTCCCATATGTTCAGACTGGATTGTCTACTGTACTCACTCAGAGGCTGAATCTGAGTTGGTTTCCTTAGTAGCCATAATCTTTAGGGTCCTCACACAAGGTGACAGTGAAGGGAAGTCTTTGTTGTACATGGAACAGACGTTGGTCAAACTCACTCAGGCTCCTTGGAGGGTAAATCCACGATTTTTGTGTGGAAGCTTGCACCAAGGCGTAAGTCTGTTAAGAAGGTCACCAACGTAATTGTTCCACCCGCTCATTTCCTATACCCTTCTCAATTTGATTACGCGATGTTGGATTTCATCACCAACTAGTACGGTCTTTGAGAGAAGGTTTTGTTTGCTTGTTTGTTCTTATAGATTTTTTGGCGTGTCCTATTGGTTTATTTAATAGTTTTTCAAGATTGAAACTGTAGACTATAAAGGTCTTTGTAGATCACATAGAATATAAGGGTTGCCTCCAGAAGGCTATGAACCCTTACCTCCTAATTCACCCGAAGACATTTACCGTGAAGAGGTAGAAAATCGCTCCGACTCTGGAAGCACTAGTACTCCTTTGTTAGAAAATCCTTAAATCACCTTGGTTACAGTTGAGAATTCCATTCCTCATAGTACCCCTGTGTCAGAAGCTCCTCTTGAGCCACTTCTTGTTCGATTGGACTCATTTGGTAACATAATAAAAGAGGAATTTCAATGTTTATCGTCGAGGCCACATATCGAAACAAAGATGGAAGACAGACAATGTGATTATGATGAGTACATAACTCATGTCCGGTCTGTTGGCATGGAAAATCCACAACAAACACATGTTCATTCCATATGGAGGACTCCATCGGGAAGTGATCTTTATGAACATTTTTACTTTAGTCGACCACCTCTTGATCCTCATGACCCTCTTGCCTCTGTTGATGCTGAGGCAAGACCATCCGGTTAGACTATTAATCATCCCATCGAACAAGTAGTCGATCCTACTGCTACATCAACACAAATCTAACTTAATGTTGGAGTTGTAACACCTAATAATGTACAAGGTACCTTGACTGTTACTTCCACCACTACACATTTTCACACTAAAACTCCCTATGTTCCAAAAATCCTATTGGAACACCTTTACATTAGATAATGCATACCCTTTCCATACACACACAATCAACTGCGAGACAAATCCCGACTGGGGGGAAGACATCATCTAGTGGGCCTGTACCTCCTGGGGGACAACCACCCTTGCACATACCTACCGAGGGAAAACATCCTTTTATTGGTCAAACCACAGTTGTCACACAACCTATGGTAGGGTGGAAACCCCCTTTTGTAAGATATCCTTCACAACCCTAGGGAGTATCTCAAGGAGGTACCTTTAATCAACCTTACCAAGGAGGTAAATCATACCATAACCCACAAATAAGAGTACCAAATCCCATTCCTTCTAGATTATATTTCGGATAGCCTTATCCAGGTGTCCCAAATCCCACCTGGGGTCCTCAAGGACATCAAACTTATCCTCCCCAAGGGTCAAATGTTTACCCTCCACAGGGACAAAATATTCACCCTCCTCAAGGGAAAACTATTTATCCCCACAACCTAATCAACCGACTTATACTCCTCAGAATCAACCAGGTTTCCCTCTGGTCATGAGTTTTCCTCAACAACAATCGAATCCTGCCAATACCGGTCAACAACAACCATTTATGGGAGGGCCTACTAGATACAATTATCCACCTCAAACAGTTTATGGTCCTATTGGTGTCCCTATTCCTCATCAATATCACCCTCAGGTTAACAAACAATTACCATTTATCTCTACACTAGATCTACCAGATTTGTCTCGGTTGACAAATGATCCCATATGACATTTTCCTTTCTGGTCAGTAATTCTTGCTAAATTACCTTCTGACATCCCCAAATTTGATGGTAAACCTAGGGAAGTCCCGAGAAATCAGGTTATGAAATTCCATGTATGGTTTTCATCAAACTCATTGATGGATGATTCTATATGTTTGTGTCATTTCCAGCGCACACTCACGTGTTCTACAACAAAATGATACATTGAAATTCAATGTGGTACCTTTCAAGACTTCAACTCCCTATCTATGTATTTCCTCATGCATTTTCAAGTACCCACACATTACGAGATGGGTAATAAACTCTTAACCTGACTTTGTCAAATTAACTCTGTACATATCTCTGATCACATTCATGAGTGGAGATGATGACGAAGGTTGATTAAAGAGACTGTTCCTAACAACTTATTGGTTGAATGGTTTACTAAATATCTTTTACCCCCAATAGCTCGTGATGTCTCCATGGGTGGTGTGGTCACTAAGGAAGAATCCATTTCTTGAGCTCAATATTTAGATTTGGTTTACTCCCAATCTAGTACATTGCATGAGTTGATACAAAATGCTCCCCGTACTTCTACCGATCCATCCAAACCTTCTTCCACAGAACATACAAATGGAGTCATCGGTACCGTCAAAACCCAATATTTATCACAGTCGAGTGAAACAAATAATCACTCTATTTCTTCACCCATCACCAGTTTGACTTCACTCTCCTCTACCTCCCCCCCGACTTAAATATCTGAGGTGAATGCAGTTCAATCTGCCTCTTCGCAACAATCTAGGGGAAAGAAGAAAACAAAAAATAAACCCAAAAAGAATAATAATAATAATGAAAATTGTTGGCCCTTGGTTATGGAAGCAAGAAAAGATCAAGGAAGAAAAGGAAAAACGAGAACTTCGCAGAAGACACAGTGACTATTACTGGGTCAAAGTGAGCAAAAGAACAGAAGAGATAGAGTGAAGTCTGAGAAATAAATTCATTGGATGAGGAGATCGAGGATGACAGGTAAGCAAGGGAGAAGGATCGTGATCAAGAAAAGGACTTCGCTGAAGCCTAGAACAAGAACCCTAATCTTAGTACAGAGGATTGGTTGGAGAGATATATCTTTACTGATATACATGAGATTTTCTTTGGAGTAATGCATCAGGAGCTATATGAGTGGTTAGCTAGGTTAGTTGATACCCAGTTTGAGATCATATCTAGACCTCCTGTAGTTTGGACATCAACGTTGATCAAGAAGGTCAAGAGAGTTGATAATGTCGTGTCATGAGCAATAGATCACTAGTTTGATAGCACCATTGGAGGCTACATTATTGAGTTTTCTATTGACAGAGTAGAGTCATACAACCAGGCTGAGAGATATTTCTTCAAGGGGTCGAGAAGAAAATTTTTACATTTTCTGAAGTTAAAAATCAAGATGTTATTGCATGAGAGAACATCTTGAAGATACAATAGATTGGTCGGATTTGAAAAAAGCTAATGTTCAAGAATTCGAACAGCAACAATGACACGGAGAATGGACATATGCACAGTGGGAGAGTGTTCAAAGAAGTTAATATTGCGAACCTGTTCAAGAAGAACTATGGAGAGGAGGGTTTCTACAGTGTAGAAGAGACAGACCTGGCAGATGAAGAGCATTCAAAACCTGCTAGGGAAGAGGAAAAGGAAGATGACGAGCCTCGCCGGGATGAGCCAGCAACTTCAGGAACTGTGCAGACTATGGAAGTAAGTACTATTATCCCTCCTATTGTATCAGTAGAATTAAGAAATCAGAGTAATCCAAGTCACCAAAGTGTTTAGAGCACTGTCACTAGTAGTCCCCCACACACTCAGACAGGAAACCTAGGAAGATCTATGGAAGATGAGATGAGACTCCCTATATTTAGGGGAGATGGGTCTTAAGAACTTGATTAGCATTGGTTCCTATGTGAAGCCATATGGAACATTAAAAATTTCATCGACGAAGCAGTTAAAATAACCCATTTTAGTACCACCCTTCGAGACCATGCACTAAGATGGTACATGAAGCTTGTCCAAGGACTTGCACAACCTAAGCCACTAAATGAAATCAAGAAAGCGTTGACTATAGAGTTCAAGAAACCCAAGTTGAAGTCATAGTGTATTACAGATTTGAAAGATATCAAATAGAAGGTCGTCGAGCCTGTCTAGGAATTCGACCAGAGATTTAAGACCTTAACAGGCCGATTGACTTTTCAGATCCTAGATGAGCAGAAAAAAGAGTGGTTCATTGTTTCCTTGTTACCACACATCAGAGTCCCTCTGATGCAGTAGAATATTTCTTCGTAGGCCGAGGCACTGGAGATGACCATGAAGCTAGAATCAACCCCTATGGGAGAATCCAATTCAGGTATGAGCCAGATCTTGAGTCAACTAACTAGTTTGTCTCTACAGGTCGAAGATATGAATAAAGGCAAGGGAAACAATAAAAGATAAGACATTTTGTGTGTCAGGTGTAGATAGGAAGGCCATGAAAAGTAACATTGTCCCCTATTCCATGAACACTTGGCCCCTAGAGCTCTGAGCTCTTTGAAACACGTCACTTTACCCTAGTATGAAGTATGCTGAAATAGACATCATACCGGTGAGTGTTATTACATGCAAAAATATGTTTAGAGACCCACAAATTTTTATTACACATTCTATAAGTCTGTGGGACATGATGATAGAGATTGTAGGGATTATGATATCATGCATGAAAGGTCAAGAGATATATACAAAATTCTAGGCGAAGTACAACAAGAAGGAAACACTATGCAGTACAACTCCCCTGGGAAAGGAAACTTCCATCCTCGCGGTGGATTCAGAGGACAAGGAAGAGGAGGCATGGGTCGAGGCCAAGGATATATCATCTGTTACAACTATGCATAGCCAAGACACTTGGAAAGGGACTGTCAAAACCCTTGTACTACTTGCAACTATTTCAACTCCTTCGAGCATGTTATTGAAGAATGCCCAACATTTCTAACTAAGCTTCAGGAGAGACGAGGACCTCAACAAAACCCACAAATTCAAATGATATATGTTGAACCTCATGGAGAATACCCTAGATTCACTGTTATTACTAGAGGAGGCATTGTTACAGGAGAAGACATACTGATCCAAGGAAGGACTACAGAAGACTCAGGAATCAGGAAATCTCTAGAGAAGATCCAAACCTTTGATGCAATGAAAGAAAGACAAATATTTGAGGAGGCAAGAAAAGCATTCAAAGGATACCAAGGCTCTTCATTAAAGACACGAGAAAAAGTAAGGGAATATGGAATGCCTCAGGCATTTGATCAGTCTGCTTCACCAAGAGAAGGAAAAGAGTTAAGCAAGCTCATAGAATTTCTATATACTTGTATTAAGTTGATTCAGGATGAGAGCGTTGTCCAATAACTAAAACATTTAATCAGACAATATGAGATAGGAAATATAGACCCCTTACTGAATAGGGCAGTACACGAAATCACTAAAAGGAGAAGGACAAATAAGGGGTTACATTTGAATGCTCAGATAGGCGAATATGATATAGACTATGTGGTCCTCGACTTAGGGTTGGAGGTCAATGTCATGACGAAGCAAACCTGGGCACTGATGCGAAAACCTAAGTTGATATATTCCCCTATTAGGATCAAAATGGCTAATCAACAAGTTGTAAGCCCCTTTGGTCGACTAGAACATGTCCCTGTGGACATTGATGGAGTAAGAATGTTTGCAGATTTTGAGGTAATTGAGATAGTTCATGACAACTGCCCTTACCCTACGCTATTAGGAATTGATTAGAATTTCAATAATTCCATTGTGGTTGATTTAAAGAAAATATTTATGACTTTTGAAAGAGATGGCCTTAGGGTCATTGCACCCTTGGATCCATATGAAGGTCAAAGGTACATAGAGGCCATCAAAGAAGAAGACCGCACATATGAACTAGAAAACATATACAAATTAACAACTAGACAATAGGATTACATTAATCCCATGGCTGATAGAAGCCTAAGATGGAGAAGTGACAATGCATGTTCATCGGAATCAGAAGAAGCACTGGAAAACTGGCATAATAAAATGTATGAAGTATCTACAGGAATATGTGCTAGATTAATCAGATAAGTTTGCTCGATCGGCACAACAGTAAGTAACTTACCCACCTTTGATGGTCTAAATCCTTTTGAAACCTTCATGTCGGACTTTGAAGAAAGTGTACCAATGCAACAAAGATTTTTGGTGATGGATGAGGCCCTAAAAGAAACCCCGACAAGATGGCGGGGGACACACAAAAAAAACATTACAGATTGGGTACAATGTCATACCTTGATGACAGTGTGGTTCTTAGCACAAGTAGAAGGCTGCAAAGTTTGGTACATAGGTCGAAGCTTCCCAAAGGACCATGTGCGAAGCTGGAAGGAATCCTGGAGCAAAGTTCCTCAAGAATAGTGGGTACACAAATTCATTAACACACTGGACATGACACCTATCACCTGGTACCTTCAAGCAGAGTTGCGCCTCATCACTACAGATTGGAAAGGTATGACTCAAAATTTTATAACCACCTTTTTATTTGAAATTCAATATCCTTCAGTAGATCAAGAATTATAGATTGTGAGACAGAAAGTATTCGAGGAGGAATCTAGCCTTCCTTTTGAACAAGAAGAGGATGAATGGACTACA
Source organism: Picea glauca (assembly GCA_000966675.3). Classification (NCBI taxonomy): domain Eukaryota; kingdom Viridiplantae; phylum Streptophyta; class Pinopsida; order Pinales; family Pinaceae; genus Picea; species Picea glauca. The sequence continues at coordinate 456,485 of JZKD02S0090118.1, read as the reverse complement.
CCTCTCTAGAAACTACAAGGTTGTTACAACATCAATGCTGATGAAGACGATGATCTGAGGAAGGTGAACATCGCAGAAGCAGAAGGCTAAAGAGATGTGGAAGGACCATGAGTTGAGTTACCATTCATTGGACATCTAATCAAGATCAAGAAGGTCAATATTGGAATGGAACAGACACTGAATCTTGCCAATGTTAAAGATTATTGGGATGTTGCTACCATTGACAAGATCACAGAACTACTCCACGAGCATAAGGACTTGTTTCCGACCAAGTTCACTGATATGAAGGGAATCAAAGGGCCTATGGAAGAGATGAGGATCCCTTTGAAACCATATGAAAAACCAGTAAAATAGAGACCCTACATATTAAACCCTAAATATAATGAGAAAGTGAAGATTGAGCTCGATAGGATGATGGAAGCAGGCATTGTAGAACCTATCGAAGAATCAGAGTGGATCAGCCCTATGGTGGTACAAGAAAAAAATACAGGAGAGATCAGGATTTGTGTATATCTCAGGAAGATGAATGATGCCTATTTGCATGACCCCTTCCCTATGCCATTCACTGACAAAGTGTTAGATAATGTGGGAGGCCACGAAGTATATTGTTTTACAGATGGATTTCCAGGATACCATCAGATCTAGATTGCCATGGAAGATAGCCACAAGACCACCTTTGAAACAGAATGGGGGTCCTACCAGTATAAAATGATTCCATTTGGATTGAAGAACTCCCCAACCATATTTTCCAGGGTGGTGGTCGAAGCATTCAAGGAGTTTCTGCATAAATTTCTAGAAGCCTATTTTGACGATTGGACTATTTTTAGTTTATTGAAAAATCATATTGAATGTCTAAGGATAATGTTGGATAAATGAAGGCAGTGTCAAATTCCATTGAATCTAAAGAAATGCATCTTCTTCTCACCATTCAGAGTGTTGTTAGGTCATATTGTATGCAATCATGGATTGCTGGTAGATCCCTCTAAAATTGCCATTATAGTTGATCTGCCACCTCCTACTTCAGTCAAACAGTTGTGCACTACACTGGGACATACTGGGTGTTATAGGAAGTTCATTAAGGGATATTCCCATATTACAAAACCCATGGAGAAGCTTCTGAATAAATATTGTCAGTTTAGCTGGACAAAAGAATGTCAATAGAGCTTCAACACACTGAAACAAAAGATGGTCATTGTGCCCATTCTGGTTTTCCCAGACTGGACCAAGGAGTTTCATGTACATGTTAATGTGTCTTCTATTGCATTGGGAGATATGTTAGCACAATCAGGAACATGAGAAATCGACCACCCTTTAGCTCTTGCTAGTAGGAATCTATCAAAAACAGAGGTCAACTACACCACTACTGAGCAAGAAGGGTTAGCCATGTTGTATGCACTGCAGAAATTTCACCACTACTTGTTGGTAGGGCACTTTAAAATGTTTATTGATCCCTCTGTGCTCAAATACCTAGTCAACAAACCAGTGTTGGGGGAAAGAATCTGTAGATGGATTCTACTCTTTCAAGAATATGATTTTGAGATCATGGTCAAGCCATGAAGAATGAATAAGGGTCCTGACCACTTGTCAAGGTTGGAACATGGCGAAGAGCCGACCATTTTGGAGGATGCATTGCCAGATGCACATATGCTAGCAATTAGAAATATTGATGACCACTTTGCAGAAATAGTCTAGTTCCTGTCAACAGGAATGGCACCTAGTGAGTATACAATCCCTCAGAAGAAACAACTAGTAGTGTGCGCTGCAGACTTTTCACTTATAACAGAAAAAATATACAAGATGGGATCTGATGAGATACTAAGAAGATATGTTATGGAGGCAGAGAGACCATTGATCCTTGCATAATCTCATGAGGTCATCGCAGAAGGAAATTATGTAGGGAAAGCAACTGCGCAAAGAGTTCTTAGAGATGGCCTTTGATGGCCTACCTTATACAGAGATGATAAAGACTGTTACAAAGCCTGCGATGTATACCAAAGAGTTGGGAAACCTTCTAGAAGAGATGAAATGCCACTAGCACCACAAATGACCCTACAAGCATTTGAGACATGGGCCATTGACTTCGTGTGACCTATAAACCCACTAGGAAAGCACACAGGAGCAAGATACATAAATTATAGTAACAAAATACTTGATCATATGGGCCAAAGCAAGAGGAGTTAAGGAATTTAGTGCAAATATAGCTGCACATTTCACATTTGATGACATCATAACCAGGTTTGGATGCCCAAATATCCTTATGAGTGATCAAGGCACACATTTCATAAATAAGACTGTTGAAGCCTTGACTGAGAAATTTGCAGTCCACCATCAGAAGAGCACGCCTTTTCATCCCCAAGAAAATTGGATAGTGGAAGCATTCAACAAGATATTGGAGATAGCGCTGATGAAGATTTGTAGTGTGAACATGGATGATTGGGATTTAAGAGTACCAACAATACTTTGGGACTATATAACCACTTGCAAGAAGTTAACAATGCAGACCCCCTTCAAGTTGGTCTATGGTATCAAAGCCATTGTGCCAATGGAATACCTGGTGCCAAGCTTAAGAATTGTTGCCTTTAAATATATGGATGATACTGACGATGTTCAAGAGAGTCTTGCGCAGTTGGTCGAACTTGAAGAAGACAGATTTATTGCAGGTACAGAAAGAAAGAAAGAAGGCCTATCATGATAGACACATCAAGAGGAAGACATTCAAGCAAGGTGATCTAGTATTGGTATATGACAGTAAGTTCATGAAGCATCCTGGGAAGTTCAGAACGCATTGGCTTGGGCCATATGAGATTGCCTATGTTATAGAAGGAGGAGCTACACAATTGAAAACTTTGAACGAAGAATGGAAGGAAGGATTAGTGAATGGGAGTCAACTGAAGTTGTTCTATGACAACCAACTTCCTCACAGTTCTAAGTAAAAGCATGAAGAAAAGGGTCTAGGTACCAGGTGCAGTGAAACTGGGTACCAGACACAGAAAAGACAATCTGCACAGGGAAGGAGAGGAGGCATAGATCAAAAAGCAAAGGCTACACTGTGCATCTTGAAGTTGAAGTAAAATAGAAGAATCAGATCTGAATTTCCTTGGGACGAGTCACAGGTGAGTGTTGGGGGCATGTTGGCCCTTGGTTATGGAAGCAAGCAAAGATCAAGGAAGAAAAGGTAAAACAAGAACTTCGTAGAAGACACAGTGACTGTTACTGGGTCGAAGTGAGAAAAAGAACAGAAGAGACAGGGAGAAGTCCGAGAATGCAAGCCGTTGGATGAGGATATCAAGGATGATAGGTAAGCAAGGAACAAGGATCATGAACAACTCAAAAAGAAGAAAAATCCACCATCAGATGCTTTGGAGCACCACGCAAGAAGGAAGGAAAGATAGGTTGGTGAAGCCCTAAAAACACAGGTCAAGTTGACCTAGGGTTTTAGACACCTAGGGTTTTGGTATCTAGGGTTTGGACACCTAGGTTTCAACCTAAGGATGTCAGTGAGTGATTGTAATGTATAAATAAGAACCTATATGAGGGAAGAGGGTTGGTTCAAGTTTGTTGGATCTAGTTGTATTGTTTTGACATGAGTTATTATTGTTGTGAGAGAGAGAAGAGATGAGTAAGAGAGCCTTCTGGTATTGTAAGATATTCAGTTGGGTGAAAAGATCAACCCTGTAGCTGGGTGCATAGGGAGGGGAGAGATAGAGAGGAGAGAAGAGAAGATTTGTTAGCTAAGAGTGCAGATCATAATTGTATGCTTTCATCTTGATATATCATAAAGCAAAGTTTTGTGGGCGTATCCCTAGAGAGAGGGTGAACCACATATATCTGACTCGTGTGTGTGATTTATGCTGTGTTAGTCTACCTTGATACACTGTTATTACATTGTTTTGGTAGATCTGATAGATGTGTGGAATAGATCTAAGTTGATAAGTGATATGTGCATGTTGTATTATTCTAGTGTTAGATCCACTTGATATTTCCCTTGGTTGTAGACATGTTTGTCCTACAACCCCCCCATAATTGCTTCGGGTGAGACTGCATCTGCTTCATAGGTGTAGCCAAAAGGGCCAGTAGTTAGGGCTTGTTGGTGCGCTCTTAGAGATGAACCCTGGGTTTTCCCCTGTGCCAACAAAAATCCAAAAACATAAACTCCACCACCTTCCCTTGAAAAGAAACCACAATGAAAATCGAAATTCTCGTGTCTCATTTGTGGTGATGATCATTACACCTGAGACTTTCCTCATCGTGACAAAGTTGAAATTTTTTTCAAAGGGAATTCCCAACCCATTTTGTTAACAAAACATTTTCCTCAGCAACAATCCATGGTTTCTCAAGCCCTTGCCCCTCCAACAGGGGGAAATCCTAGTCATCCTCCTAGTGAGGAAGCCTCATCGAGTGCTCATATTTATATGTTCAATGGGATCGATTTAACCACTCGCACCACAACGTATGACACACCGTCTAAACCTGATAAAGATAACGTCACTAATGGTACCCCACTAGATCCATCTCTCGCCATTGTTAATCATCCGTCTGGGTCACTTCAGATTGAGAAACCTACTATCAACTCTATTCTACGCCCTCCCAAGAGAACTATTCACAAGTCAACTTTTAATCCTACTTCATGAGCCGCCCAAAACTACAACATTGTTGAAGATTTCTCTCAAGCACCGTGTCCTATGTTCACTCTTGAAGTTCTACAACATTGTCAGAGTCAACGTAGAACACTCTTGGCTGCCATCGATGCAGTTGACCCTGAGTCGTCAAATAATATCACGTTTAACCTTGATAACTTCAATTCATGAAATTTTCACCAACTTTCTTTTCAAATTGATGTAGTTTTTCATAACCAACACATTCACCGCACCATACTAGTTGAGGGAGCTTCTACTTGTTTCATGTCGTTAGCATGTTGGAAAGTATTAAAATCACCTACACTTAATCAATCCCCTACCATGTTACGAGAATTCGATGGGTGGGGTTTTCATCCTCACAAAATCTTATAGTCCTTAGTTGTTCAGTTGGGAGGAAAGAATGTCTTTGTCGATGTATAGGTAGTCAATGCTCCACTTGATTACAACTTGTTGTTAGGAAGAAGTTGGTTTTATGCCATGAATGTCGTTGCTTCATCAGTATTTCGATGTGTACAATTACCCTATCAAGGTAAAATTGTCACTATCAACCAGTTAAATTACTACACCCCTGACGCTCGCACTCCCGCCACCAACAATATTCCTTTGTTGGGAGAACGTAAGATCACTTATGAAAGCGTTGGTGTAGGTATTTTAAAATATTCTTCCCTTATGGGTACTTTCCCTGCACCACTTCCTCCCACCACACAACACATTTCCATGATCAATATAATCTTGACTATGGCATATCAATCTTTTGAATCATCTGATCCTTGGGTTGTGCCTAGTCCTTTGGAATTTGATGCACTAGGTGACACTATGCCAATTAGTCCTCCTAATGCTTCATACGATGCTATCCAGTCTACCTCTCCCTATTTGGACGACCAACATATGTTGGCATCTGACACTTATTCGTTGCCATCTTGGCTAGATTCTTTATCCTCTGCTTTCGACTACATCCTACAAATTTTTCCATCGGACGAATCCATTATGGAAATTCGCAGTATTGACGAGGTACCTTGGGATGAAAACCATCATCGATCATCTTTTCTCCTTAGTCTATATGAGATTGAGGAAGAGATACACTACATCTTCCCACCTGATGTTTTCGATTCTCCCCAATCTCTTATACTTACCCAGGATACTACTTCCGAGGGTAATTTAGGAAACATATCTTCTACCATCATTATTGATATTTCGATCAAAGAAGGTATTGTGGAAAATGCTCATCTCCTTGCTAATTGTTCACCCGAGGAAGTGGAAACTTACACTGCTTTATTTAAATAATTACATGATGTCTTCGCTTGGAGTTATGAGGAAATTCCAGGGATCGATCCATCGATCATTGTGCATGAGATAAAAAATTACCCAGGTGTTAAACCTATACGACACAAAATTCATCTGGTTCATCCTAAGAAAACCGTGACCATAAAGGAAGAAGTTGAGAAACTATTGAAATTTGGATTTATATATCATGTCCCCTTGACGGATGGGTTTCTAACATCGTTCCTGTTGATAAAAAAGAAGGAACCATTCACGTCTATGTTGATTATAGGGATCTCAACAAGGCTTGTCCAAAAGACAATTACCCTACACCCTTTATTGACCAAATCATTGATAATTGCGTCGAAAACATTATTTTTTCTTTCATGGATTGATTTTTAGGATATAACCAGATTGATATTCTTCCAGCTGATCAGGATAAGACAACCTTCATCTGCCCTTGGGGGACATTCTCTTATCGGAAAATACCTTTTGGACTTAAAAATTTTCGTGCTACTTTCCAATGGGCCATGTCATATGCCTTCCACGATATCAAAAATATTGTTGAGCCTTACCTCGATGATTTACCTGCTCATTCATCCACTCGACAAGACCATATTGGTCATTTACATGCCATTTTTACTCGATGTCAATTTTACCATATCCATTTGAACCCTCACAAGTGTATTTTCGTTGTTGAATTAGGTCGACTCCTTGGATTCATCATCTCCAAAGATAGGATTAGGGTGGATCCCTTAAAAGTCAAATCTATTCTTGCTTTACCTCATCCCAACAATCTAACCCAACTACAAAGTTTGCAAGGGAAATAAAACTTTCTTCTCCGTTTCATATGCAATTACGCTGAACTTACTAAAGGATTTATGATATTGTTGCAAAAAGACACTCCTTTCATATGGGATAACACTCCTCAATGCTCTTTTGATGCTCTTAAACATGCATTAACCCACACATCTCTCTTGCATCCTATGAATTATGCTCGAGACTATATCCTTTCTTTGGATACCTCTACTTCCACCATTGTGATGGTGTTAGTTCAAGAGGAACCTAACGGTGATGAACATGTGATCTAGTATCTAAGAAAGATTCTATCCGGTCTTGAGCTCTGATATTCACAGGTTGAAAAGTTGACTATGGCATCCGTCATTGTCATCCAAAGGTTTATCCATTACATCCTATTACATACTACCATGGTCATTGTAGAATCACACCCCATGTACCATATCCTTCCACGTAAAGTCCTTGGGGGGAAATATTCCAAATGGATCGTTATTCTTCAAGAATTCGATCTCAAGTTTGCCAAATCAAAAGCTAAAAAGTCATTGGTTTTTGCAGAACTTATCTGCGATATTCCCCATGCTGATGAAGATACTGAGCCCAGTGATTTTATTCCCGATGAATATTTGTTCCTAACTAGCACGTCAGCCCCTTGGTATGGAGATATTCTTCTCTATATTCAAACCCAATGTTTCCATCTCGATATCTCCTGTGAAGAACGTCGTCGTATTCGCCACCATTCTAAACGCTACCTTATCATCGATGGCACTTTGTATCATCGTGGTATTGATACTGTCTTACGATGTTTTTCAACCCATAATGAGGCTGAAAGTGCTTTGAATGACTTTCACCTTGGAGCTTGTGGTGGTCATCTTTCTGGGATGGCTACAACCCAAAAAATCTTACATGCTGGTTATTTTTGTCCCTCCATCTTCAAAGATTGTATTGAGGTTGTCAAATGATGCCCACCCTGTCAAATTTTTCACAAAAAGGCACAAACCCATCCTGCTCCACTGCATCCCATTATCGCCATCGACCCCTTTTCCAAATGGGGCATTTATTTTATGCAATGTAAGCCTACCTTAGCCCAGGGGCACAATTATATCAACGTTTTCGTTGATTATTTCACTAAATGGGCTAAGTCTATGCCTACATTTATTAGTGATGGCCATATTGTAGCTCTCTTCATTTTTAAACACATCATCGCTCTCTTTGGTGTCCCACAAGCCATTGTCATTGATCACGGCTCACATTTTCAAAACCAGATGATGAGTGAGTTGCGTGATAAGTTGGGTTTTCGCTGTGAAAACTCATCCCCCTATTATCCTCAATAAAATGGACAAGTTGAAGTTATCAAAAAAGTCCTTAAGACCATGATTCAATGCACGGTGGAGGAAAACAAAACTTCTTCACACTTGCAACTTTTCTCCACCCTCTGGGATTACTGCACCTCAGTGAAAACTGTAACTGGATTCACTCCATTCCAGTTGGTATATGGCGTCGAAACAATGTTACCAATCGAGTGTGGAATCCCTTTGTTGAAAATCATCGTAGAACTCCTGCCTCATTCCTCTACTGAAGAGGAATGATTCCTATATTTAAGTAAGTTGGACGAAACACGTCGTGATGATTCTCTCATCAATGATACATATCAAAATGAATGAATAATCAATATGACAAATTTGTTCAACCCCGTACTTTCCCAGAAGGATACCTAGTCCTCGTTTATGTCTAGGCTCACAATAATATAGGGATAGGAAGGTTAGAACCTCTGTGGCATGGACCCTATATCGTAAAACATGTATTAAATAGAGGTTCTTGCGAGCTAGTTGACTATGATGGAATATCTCTCGGTGAGCCCCGAAATGGGCTTTACCTCAAGAAGTAATATGCATAGAACATCTGGACCGTGTGCTTTGTACACTATTGTACTATATTTTTTGATTTGGTGTGTCCTTTCTCTTGCTTGTACGAGTTTTGTTTTAGTCACTTATACTATGTCTTGTGATTGCATGTGTATATGACATCTCCCTTTCCCATCTTTGCCAGGTTTGCGGATGGATCTAGTCGGCACACCTAGAACATTTCTTCTGCATCTTGGGTAATTTACCACTATGATGAGTTGGTGAGTTTAGGAGGCATTTTCCTAGGATCGAAAACCAATAATGTGGCAGAATATCACATTGTCATTAGAATTTTAACCAAGGCCTCCTCTGTAGGTATATATCATCTGGTCATCAACCTAAATTCTCAACTCATGGTTTGTTAGCTTAATCGAGTTTACATTGTTCACAACCCTATCCTATTGCGTCTTCACCTAAGAGCTCACCATCTTGAAATAATGTTTGAATTTACACAATACAGACACATACCAAGCTAACTCAACACAACATCGGATTCGCTTGCAAATTATATTTTGGATCGGTATCTTATGCATAGATAAAAAGAAAATGAATCACATGTACATTAAAAACATCACACAAGATAAATTGTAACATAATTGG